>JAJPUD010005165.1:0-18332 GCA_023553655.1 Myrmecobius fasciatus
GGAGAGAGAGAGAGAGAGAGAGAGAGAGAGAGAGAGAGAGAGAGAGAGAGAAATCATTTATTAAATACTATGTCTTGGGCATTGTGCTACGTTCTGGGAATACAAATACAAAGTTATCTACAAAATAGCACAAAACACACTCAAAACAAATAACACAAAATATACCTTCAAATGGCCCAAAATGGACACTTAAATGTGCTAGAATTCTGGAACTAGAGTATGGAACATGGCAGGTTGGGGAAGGGTTTATCTTGGATGGGTCTACCAGAAGGACATCTATCTTCTAATTGTTCTTGTTAGCTAGGTGATCTTTGACTTAAAATCTGGCCTCAGATATTTACTAGTTGTTTGATCCTGGGCAAGTCACTTAACCCTGTTTGCCTCAGTTTCTTCATCTGTAAAATGAGCTGGAGAAAGAAATGGCAAACCACTCCAATATCTTTGCCAAGAAAAGCCTAAATGGGTCATGAAGATTCAAACATGACTGAAATGAATGAACAATAACAAACTTGGTACTAAGTGTTACTACGCTGTTAAAAATAAAATAAAATAAAAAAAACCCTTCCTATTATTCTATCCTAGGTACAACTTTAAGGGAATCTGGGACTAGGATCCAACTTTACTGATCTTTAACCCCCTGCTCAAGATACTAACTTTGAACTTGGAAAATGAAAGTGTGAGATTTTCATCATTTAGCATTGATTTATATTGTTATCTCCATATGCTTGGGATGTCATCAATAGATTTTTATTTACAAGATAGATTATGATAATGTATTTACCCAGTGGCACCCATGTTGAACACAGAAAAAGCACTCATTTCTTTCCAAATTCCCTTCTCTAGAACCTCAAAGTTCTTTTTTTGCCAAAGAGCCATCATAAATTTCAAAATAATTGATGGGAGGAGAACAGTCTGAATACATGGAAGATCATTTTTAGATACTGTAACACCTTTGCATACTTAAATACTTTCAGCTACTTTCACTTCTAATACTTTATGAAGAACAAGAATTTCTAAAACAGAATTTTGAATGGTAATAGATTCTGAGTAGGATATTAATATATTCAATTTAATTTCTCAGTACATCTTCATTCCATTTTTTCCAAGGAAGAAATTATCAATATCACTTGAGATTAAGTCAAATATTTTATTGATGGCATATAACGAATTTGAAAATAAATAAGCAAAATTAATCTACTTGGGTTTCTTCCATAAGTAGTAGTACAACTAATGGGCTGTTATTACATCTTGGGCCAGTCATGTGTGGTTTTCTCATGCAGTCATATTTCCCAGAGAAAATAAATGAAAGTTCTGACTGTTTGAATATTATCAGTGAGTTGATGTGTTCAGTGATCTCATTCATTTTACCCAATGTGATTTTAGCCATTACATATATTTTGCAACTCTTTTATCTTTGGTTTTCATCTTTTCTCTTCAAGAAAAAAAATATGTTCTACTTATCACCTAATACTGACTTGCATTTGTATAACACTTTGCAGAATGCTCATACATCTGTCACTTCAGTTGCTCCCCACAACAACTCAGAGATGCACAGAGCAGGTATAATTCCCATTTAAAAAGTGAGGAAACTGAGGCTTAGAAAGCTAAAATGATTTGCTCAAAGTCACCTATATGAGGTAGAACTAAGGCCATAATCCGAGAATGATAGTCCAATATTTTTTCTACTGCAATTCATCCTTTCTTTTTTTAACTACTATTTTCTCCCTTAGTATTGTTCTTTAGGTATGTCTTTAACGGTTAATGATATGGCTTTATTTTTGTTACTTTTAATCTAATCTAGAATCTTAGAGCTAGGCTTTAGAGATTTTATAAAATTCTAGGTAATGTATTTTTTTTTCATTTTTCATTTTAATTTTTCCTATCCTACAGTATCCAATGGTGAAGGTTGGCTGAGTATAATATAATGGGCAGTGAATATGCAGGGAATTCTTTGGTCATTCTTTTTTTTTTCTTTTTGCGGAGGCAATTGAGGTTAAGTGACTTGCCCAGGGTCACACAGCTAGGGAATGTTAAGTGTCTGAGATCACATTTGAACTCAGGTCCTCCTGACTTCAGGGCTGGTGCTCCATCCACTGTGCCACCTAGCTGCCCCATTCTTTGATCATTCTTTTCCCTCTTTTTATTATTGATGGAGTAAGCAAAGCATCAGCTGCAAAGTCATAAAGGAATTTCAAGTACTACAACAAATGGGGACCCTTGTTGGCTATGGCCAAAATATTTATGCCAAAGAATACAGATCTTCCAAAGGCACAACTGGTCCATTCTCTTAAATTCTAAGAAAGTTTCAAGTTCTACTGAGATCTCTTATGAAGCATATGCATAAATCATAGGATCATAAGTTTTAATATGAAAAATCTCCAAGGCCATCTTCTTGTTTTACAGATGAAGAAACTGAGTCACAGAGAGATTGAGTGACTTGTCTAGAATCACACAGTAAGTATCTAAGGTAGGATCTGAATCTAGGTGTTCTTAACTCCAAGTCCCGTGCCCTAGTTATTACCCAATATTGATTCTCAGAACTGAGCTGGGAAATATATTATTCAGCAACACTTTATTCAATTCATCAACCAGAAGATTGCCTCTTTGCCTTCCTGGAAATCTCATCATCACCTACTAGAGCATAAAGGGACAGACATAAAGGAAACACAATGGTATTCATTTCTAGATTAGGCCATCCCCAAAAGTCCAAGATGTTCTCTTGCTATAGATGGGAAAATGAGAATAGTGAACCATTTCACTTACACCATGAAGGATATATTCCAAAGAATTCTTTCTAGTGAAACCAGACCAAAAGCTGGATTCCATACCAATGAAGGAGTTTAAAAGAATTGACCATTGTAAACTTCATGAGGGCAAAGTCTACATTGTTTGCTTGGATTTTTTTTTGCCTATCTCCAGTCCTTTGCACATAATAGGAACTTAACAAATTTTCATTGAACTAAGTAATATCTAAAATCCCTTATGACTCTCACAATCAGAATCTAAAGATCTATGACATCTGAACTAGGGAATCTCATTGGCTATGGGTCTCCTAGTTCCTAAATCCCATGATCAGTTAGAAGATTCTTAGAGCTGCCCCAAAGATCCTAAAGTCTAAAGAACTTTAAAGGATAGGGTCACCAGAGGAATTAGTTAGCTCACATAGCCAAATGTTGTTTCATTGACCTCCACACCATAGGAAAGTTGTGTAAATTCTAACAAGTGAATTTTAAAGCATGTTCATAATTTTTTTGATTATCCACAATGGTGGAGAATCATAATCTATATAACTGAATGGTCCACAAAGTACAGCCTTTGTTGTTATAACAACTTCAAGGTACTTAAATTAGAGGGATTAAACCATAGGTAAAGCGGCTGAGTGGGGTTTAAGAGAGCAGCCTTGCTATTCTGGAAATATTCAAAAAGACTCCAAGGATTAATTAAAACATTGTCCTCTGCCCCTATGTGCTATAGTGGGAGTAGCAATAGCCATGCTAGAAGACACCACTTTGATTAACCAACAAACAAAAATAAATTGTGGAGACAAAACTGATTAAAACAAAACAAAAAAATTTAGTCCTCTGAACAATAGTTCTTTGAATAAGAAATTCAATAAAACAGTGGGGAAAGCATTAGAAAAACATGGATAGGAGATAGGGCCTTAGAATTAATGAAATACTGGCAGGAGTAAAATCTAATTTGAATCTTCCATGCAATTTTCCTTAAAAGGTATTGAGAGAATCCTTGAGATTTGATTGGCTGTAATGACTAAAGATACATACTCTTGATGTCACTTCGCCATCACCCAGACAACCTGTGGGGGCACTTGGAAGCTTGTCTGGTAGACAATGATTGGATTCAAGTGAGGGAATTTGCCTGAAAATTCACTCAATGAATCAACTCAAACTATGCTCAAAGCCTATCCTTATCATATAGCCTTTTCATGTCTTGGTTAAGCAAATCTCTTTTTTTTAATTGTTGAATGATTTACAAGTGCCCTGTTTTATTCCAGTTTTGGATTGAAACTACCTGGGAAACCTAGCCCAAAACAGAAGAGTAAGGAGATAGCAACTCTAAGACTTCAGGGATAATATATAATTCAGATAATCTTCCCATTGATAATCATAATCATCCCATAGATAATCAAGGACTGCATAGCTTTAGCAAGGACTGAAATGAAGTAAATTTAACATAAAAGATACAATGCAATTTTTTCATAATTTATTGCTAACTTTTGTATTTATATCACTCACAAACTAATATCCCTTCCTATCCCTCAAGAACCATCCCTTAAAGAATTTTTTTAAGAGGGAGGTCAGCTCATTTCTAAAATATATAGAGAATTGTCTCATATTTATAAGAATTCAAGCCATTCTCCAATCGCTAAATGGTCAAAGGATATGAACAGACAATTTTCAGATGATGAAATTAAAACTATTTCTAGTCATATGAAAAGGTGTTCCAAATCACTACTGATCAGAGAAATGCAAACTAAGACAACTCTGAGGTACCACTACACACCTGTCAGATTGGCTAAAATGACAGGAAAAGATAATGACGAATGTTGGAGGGGATGTAGGAAAACTGGGACACTGATACATTGTTGGTGGAACTGTGAACGGATCCAGCCATTCTGGAGAGCAATTTGGAACTATGCTTACAAATTTATCAAACTGTGCATACCCTTTGACCCAGCAGTGTTTCTATTGGGCTTATATCTCAAAGAAATCATAAAGGAAGGAAAGGGCCCCCACATGTGCAAGAATATTTGTGGCAGCCCTTTTTGTAGTGGCTAGAAACTAGAAACTGAATGAATGCTCATCAATTGGAGAGTGGCTGAATAAATTATGGTATATGAATGTCATGGAATATTATTGTTCTATAAGAAACGACCAGCAGGATGATTTCAGAGAGGCATGGAGAGACTTGCATGAACTGATGCTGAATGAAGTGAGCAGAACCAGGAGGTCATTATACACGGCAACAAGACTACATGATGATCAGTTCTGATGGACATGGCTCTCTTCAACAATGAAATGTTTCAAACCAGCTCCAACTGTTCAGCGAAGAAAGCCATATACACCCAGAGAGAGGGATATGAAATGTGGACCACAACATAACATTCTCATGCTCTCTATTGATGTTTGCTTGCCTTGTGTTTCCTTTCTATGATTTTTTTCTTGTAGATACAATTTTTCTTGCACAAAAATGATAAGTGTGGAAATATGTATACATATATTCAATTTATCAAGTATTTTAACATAATTAACATGTAGTGGATATCCTGTCATCTAGAGGAGGGGTGAGGAGTAGGGGGGAAAAATTGTAACAGAAAGCTTTGTAAGGGTTAATTTTGAAAAATTACCCATACATATGTTTTGCAAATGAAAAGTTTTAATAAAAAAAGAGGGAGGCCAGGATAAGGGAGGAAAGAGGGCAAGGGCAGAAACAGTTAAGTAAAATTAATACACATATCAGCCAAAACTGCTATTATGTCAAGTATTCTATATACTAATCTTTCACCTCTGTAAAGAAAGGAAGTAGGTACATTTTCAAATATCATCTTTGGGGGTCAAGATTGGTCATTATACATTCCACAATATTCATTTTCATTTACTGTGTTCTTTCCATTAACATTATTGTAGTCATTGCACATACTGTCTTCCTGGCTCTACTTAATCCACAGGACAGCAGCTCATTTTTTTTTACCTGAGATTTCCTTGGTATAGGGAGCAGGACACTCTCAATACTTTCTCTTAGAGAATTGCCTGCCTAACACAATGAAAAATAAGTGACTTGTCTAGGGTCACACAGCCAATATATGTCAGAGTCAGGTCTTTAAAACAGATTTTCCTAGCTCTAAGATCAGTTGTCTATTTACTACTTTATTCTCTCTCATATTAATAATTTCTTACAACAAAGAAACAATCTATCTCATTCATATATCACAACTCGTTTAGATAGTCACCATAGACAGACATCTACTTTGTTTCCATTTGATTGAGAACACACACACACACACACAATGTTGCTATTATTATTATAATGGATATGTGACCTTTCTTTTTACTTCAGTGAGGTCTCTGGGCCAAAGAGTACGGACAAATGACTTTCTTAGCCTAATTCCAAAATGCTTTCTAGAATGGTTAGAAAATGATGTATCTACCAATACATTTAGCATTTTTATAATCTTTATTATTCCCATTTTTACCATGTTTACCAATTTGTTGGATGTGAAGGGAAACTTCAGAGCTAGTTTTATTTGCATGTCCTTTATGATCGATGATTTGGAGCATCCTTTCATATATTTGTTAATAGTTCATATTTCTTTTGAAAATTGTTCACATCCTTTTGAGAACTTTTCTACCAGGGAATGGCTTTTGGTCTTACATTTCTGTGTAAATTCTTTATCATATCTTTATATTAATATACATTTAAACATATCTTAAATATTAGACTTGAATGGGTCAATTTAATATAAAGGCAGTATAGTGTCATAGAAACAATATTGCCTTGGGAGACAGGAGGCCAGAGTACATAATCATGACTTTGCCACTTTTCAGCTTTGTAACTCTGAGTAAGACTTTCCCTCTCCAGTTCTCAGTTACCTCAGTTACTACAGAATGACAGTATAGATCTCAATGAGTTTTAGTGTTCCTTCCAGCTCTGACATCCAGTGATTCTTTACACACAATACCTTGCCCCAAATGTATGTCAGTGCCAATATAAAGAGAGCAACAATGTTAATCAACCACAAGGCCATCCATTGAATTTCCCAAAATGTTCCTCATACTAAATAATAAGAAATAATCATGGGCAGTTTATCAGCTTTTTGTTTGAATGTGACTTTTTAAAATAATAGCCTAAAAACATTCCTAGGTACAATCTATCTATGTATACTAATGGGGGAAAATGTGAATCCAATTAGCTTCAAATTTAGCTCATAATGAACTTATCTCATTTTGCTACCAGCTCAGCTCTCATCATGTGGCAGTAATTAACCACTGGGGGTTGTCACTCCCAGACACATGACACAGAGATCCTCCCAGCCCAGGCCCTTCAAACCCTTGCAGAATTCATTACCCTGACAGTGTGAAAGCCCTTCACTTTGAATACCACAGGGCACCAACAAAAATTCTCCCTTTATCTACCTGATTACAAAAGAAAGAGATGAAGCCACTAGAGATGTAATTAATTACTGTAAAGGATATATGAGGAAATGGAGAGGATTCAGGTGGTAGTGGGATGGCTGGAAGCCCTTCTCTCTGTGTGTTCCACAGCAAAACTGTTTATACATTCTCAAAACAGAGAGAAGACTTCACACAATATATCTTTGGGACACCAGGAGATGAGAGTGCACATGGCAAAATCAATGGAGAATACCATTCAGCTAAGGGTAGAGGTAAAGAAGCAGTTAGAGGTTAGGTAGAAAGAGGGTGGGGGTATGAACTGATATTAGGAAAATGAAGAAGACTCCATTAGCTCAGTAGTATGGTGTGTTTGCTGAAGTCTTACAGTTGTTAATATACCAGGCTTTCCTTTGCAGGAATCAGCTTTATATCAGATCCAGCTCAAAACACATGGCTAATGACATGTCTCTGAACATCTTCCATGAAATGTCAAAATAGCAGGTCACTTGTATTCTAGAAAACAAGTGTAGCCATTATGAAAGTTATCTAGTTCAGAGATGAAATGTAAATAACAAAAATTGGTAAGAATATATTTGCTACATGCCTTACAAATCCAATCCAAAGACAAAAAAAACAGAAGGAGAAGACTGGCTATATTTATCCCTTAAACTAAATACTATAGACAATGGTCTCCAAATTTTTTTTTCTTTTTATCATGTACCCACAAAGGTAAATTTTTCATTATTGCTCACAAAGTGTACATATTTTTTCATAAGTTAAATACATGTATTAATAATTACATATGTTATAGAACTCATAAAAAGGATATTTTATAAGGATAAAATGAAAAAAAATTGATTCTAGAATCAATGGGGAGGCACTAGAGTTTCTTGAAGAGGGAAGTGACAGGGTCAGACCTGTCACCAATAGGAAAATCACTTTGGCATTTTTAATGGAGGAATATTCTGAGAGGGGTGAGACTTGACACAAGAAGATCAATTAGGAAACTATTACAATAGTCCAGGTGAGAGGTGATGAGGACCTAATTAGAATTTGGATGCTTGAATAGAAATGTGTACAAATTGAAGAACTATTATAAAGGTAGAAATAAAAAAAATAGCAGGTTATTAGATGTGTGGAGAGAGAGCCAAGTGCAGAACTCCCATTTTGGAGACCACTGCATAAAAAGATCCTATACTTGTCCATAAGTATATATGTGTGTAGATACACGCATATATATATACACACATGTGTGTGTGAATGTATGTAGATGTATATTTATATATATATATATACACATGTATTATATGTGTGTGTATAAATGTGTGGGGGAGGGGAGACAGAGAGAGAGATACACTTGGGAGCAAAAGAAATTAATTTCACAAGTACAAAAAGGAAAAACATGGTTAGATAGCAATTTGTCTGAAAAAAAAAAAAAAAGACCTGATAGTGGACTTCAAGTCCCTTAGCTTGTGTTTGCCGATAAAATGTAGAGACAGCAGTGGAACATGGCAACCAGAAAAGTTGATGTGATCTTGGGCTGCATTAAAAGAAACATAGCTTCCAGGTACAGAGAAGTTAGAGAACCACTGTTCTCTACTGTGGTCACATTACATGGGGCATATTAGATCAAGTTGTAGGTGCCATGGTTTAAAAAGAGTTAAGAGAAACTAGACAGTATCCAGAAGAGGGTAATCAGGTGATGGAAGGGCTTTGAGCCCATGACAAAGAAGTTTTAAGAATACTTAGAGGGGTACAAGTTAGTTATTTTCATGTCACTGAAGATATGACATGTGGAAGAGGAGCTAGGTTTGTTCTGCCCCAAAGGATAAAGAGATACATTTAGACTTGATGTCAGAAAAGTCCTCTTAACAATTAGAGCTTCCCCAAAGAGAAATGAACTACCTCAAGATGTGGTAAATTCCATCTCCTCAGGGATTTTCAAGCGTAGGTTGGATGACTACTTATCAGATATGATTTGGACTTGAAGGTTCTTTCCAATTCTCAAATTTTCTGGTTTTCTGAATCAAAGTTTCATTGTCCAGCTGATACAAGAACAACATTAGGCTCTTTCAGAGCTTCCAGAATATCATTAGGACCACCAGTAATTAATACTGGATAGAGAAATGATGTCATATTGTTCTATGAGCTTCAGAAACAGAAAAATCATGGACATTGATTAAATTTATTTCTGAAGGTTTGTTTTTACTAATAAGTGGTTCCCCTGACCTTTTATATCTACTACTTTTTTCTACTTATCTACTTTGTATTTACTAATTATTTCTACTTCCCCATTAGCACCTAACCAAGTTAAAAAGTTGGATATGTGTGTTTCTTTAAGGACTCAGGACAGTAGGGGAAAATGCTATTTTCAATATAACTTCCAAGCATTGTGGACAAGGTCTCCCTAATCTCTCTATAGAGGTAAGTCAGTGCAATAGCTCTTGAAAATAAAAAACAAAAATGAAAAATAAAACCCAACAGATTAAGTGGATTTATAATGAGTGTGATTTTCTATTAATTTTTTTCTATATAACTTTCCATGTGGAAAAATGTTCCCAATCTTGGTATTGAACTTTAGGATAGATCTGGTTGAATCTGTTCACTAGGGCATTTCCTGGAAATTATTCCCTTCTCCCTCCTCTACTCTCAATGAACCTATGATAAAAATTGATCACTTTAGAATCATGAATGTTAAGGGTACCTGGATGAAGTCCATCTAGTCCAATCACTATTTGCAGAAAAGGAAACAAGGCAAGAAAGTCAACAGAGCAAGGACTAGAAACTGTTTCCTTACTTACTATCCATTCATTTCTACTCTCCCCACCATTCCCCGATACCTCTCTTTGCTTTTGTCAGGGCATGCTCCTAAAAGATATGAATTATTTGAGTTTCCCTATTGTATTATGGACAAATGGGATGAAATTGCTATGTTAAGTGGACACATCTTCTGCACACAATTTAAAACTATCTATTTGAACTTTTCTAATTTTAAATGAAAATGCAACATACTATTGAAAGAAATAAATTCATTCTTTCCTGGAACAAAGACCTTTATGGTATCTGGGGTATAATCTGGTCTTGGGGCTGTATTTAACTCAACATGAGAGTTCTGTCTGTGAAATAAAGGGTAGAACAATTACCTTGAAATGTCTAATCACCAATATTGCTCATTCTATGAAGCTCAGACAAGAAGCAGTGTAACCTCATGGAAAAAGCCTGGAGATTTGGCTAAGAAAAACCTCAGCTCTGTAGTTTATCTCCCTGCCTACCTTGATTTTGATTCCCAGTAACAAAAATTTAATGATACCTGACCCAAATAGGTTTTGGGAGACCTGTTCTCAGGCTCTATAGGACTAGATATATGCTCTGGCCTGTGCTAAAGGATATGAATAGCCGGAGGCTCCTGATTGATCTCTTGGTCCCTGTAATAGGAGATTTGGGAAGGGGGAGTTGCTGAGTATATGCTCTGATTACTTCTATCGACACATATTTCTTGGCCTCTTGTCAAAAGAGCTAAGCAACCAGAACTCCTACTTGAGTACCTTTGGTTCTTATGATATGGAGGGGCAGGACATTTTAAACAAGATTGGCCACAAAACCAGAAAGAGGACTCTCCCCTCACTCTCACTCTTTGTAATGTGTCTCTTGGGACTCTTCTCATCTTTGTGGAATGAGGATGCTTTATGCTATACCTCCCCCCAAGTTATATAAATCCTTACACATATGTGAACTTAATGAAAATTTACAAAACTAACATTCATATTGGATGTTATATAATCCATGAGTAGCAGTAATAGTATTTGACAACTGTATAGTCATTTTCCAGGAACTGACAGCAAAAACCAGACATTAATTTGTAACTCATGGACACTTTTATGGGAGTTAATTTGGAAAACAAAGTGGTATATTGGAAATATCACTAGAGTGAGAATCAGAGACCAATGCTGTGTAACCTTGAACATACTACCTAATTCTCTATACCTTTGTTCTTTTACTTGTAAAATAAAAGTTTTAGACTAGATGAATGTTGAGGTATAGCCAAAATAAGTATTTTGACATTTCAGCATATAAGAGGGATGAAACAAAAGCATAGACAGAACCTCATGAAACCATTGGCAGAGGACAGAACCAGGGGTAAAATGCCTTTACTATTCTCTCTGGTCTATTTTATTATCTGGTTTTTCACCCATGGACACAATTACTGACCAAGATATAAAGGTTGACGAAAGAGGTAACTCTTTAGCAGTTCAATTGTTGATCAATTCAGGCTGCTTGCTCTGGTGTACTAGGCAGGTTGCTGTTCATTTGGAAGGAATGAGAGTCCCTTAGACCTGTCGCCTCAGGAAAATTCCTATTAACCACAGCTGTCTGCCTGTCCATTTGTGTGAGTTTCATGTGTCTCCTTCATATACTACTGAATCTGGGTTTCAGGGAAAATTGTCCTCTGTGCATACCTGGGAAAGGTGGACATCTTTCCATGAAGGGTCTTTTAGTCTGCCTTCATCTATGGGCAAAAATAAGGACCCAAAAACTCACTGGAGCTGCCACAAGACCACTAGTATGAAGTGGTGAGGAAATTGGTGTCAAGTCCCAGTAGTGAGGATTTGGGGGGCATGATATATTTTGAGTCTCTCCCTGTTCCCAGTCTTGATCTCTGAAATGGAGCAGGATGACATTTCTTCATAGGTTTTTCCAGCTCCGACATTTGATGAAGACTCTATATATCCATGAAATTTAGTTCTTTTCCCACAAGTCAAAAAATTACTGAGAATTTCACTTCTTAGATATGTCTTCTACATTAAGTAGCTACCAGTCATTAACAAAATGATTTTCTGTATTTCAAAGCATGAAAAGTATATGGATAGAAGTAAAGAAGACAACTTTCAGCTCTTATGTTGCCCGGGTGTTTGTTATCACCAAACCTAGCGTGGCAAGCTTACTCTTACCAGTTGACATCCCTGCAACCTAATTAGAGGCAGATAAAACAGTGGTAATGCCCAGATCAGCTGTAATGATTTTGTTAGTTCAATTATTCTTCTTGACAATTAGGTCTGACTGCAAAGGCCTCATAGGGACGTCAGAGCCCACTTCCTACAAAGCAGGTAATGTCACAGGTGTGACCATGAAATCAATAACGAGCCACGATTCTGGCAGAGGGCATCCAGGTCAGATGGAACAGCCCTTAAATTAAACATTGATAAGCAGAACACAATTATCCGTCATGTTTAAGTGCCTGCGTGAAATGAGCAGCCAGGGAATGGGAGCAGTAGGGGGAAAAGATTAGTGAAGGAGGTATTGAAATGCAGTGTCCATAGTGTTGCTCTCAGGCTCTCACAGAAGCCCTGTAATCTGTTCTCCAAGCCATAAAATTCAGATTAAGCACACTGCATTAAGATGATGGGCCCAGATGTGGCTTTGTTCCCCATTCTCAGTCTCACCTGGCTGCTAGCTCATTCTAAGGGGGAAGAGCACAGTGCCATCTTCAGTGATTTCTGTTATTGTGTGAGACATAACCATAGTCAAGAATACATTAGACTAAAGATTGGGGTAAAACTGATCAAGAAAAAAAAAACCTTCAGGAAAATTGATGAACAGTAACAAAGAAGCCCCACCCTGGCCTTTGTTTACATTAACCAAATAAAATTGGTTTATATCATGCAGCAGGCCTGGAGAAATGCCTGAATTCAACTCGACTGATTTCAGAGCATGAATTTGTTGTATACATTTTGTTTGAGAATATACACAGTCATTTCACTGAAAATTCTTTCCTAAGGACCTAAAATCACACAGATTACTTGTTTTCTTAATATACAGATCATCTGAAAAAGTTCTTTGCACATAAATGGGCAATCCATAAATAGATGATGGTTTGGTTAGAAGTCTTGAATCAAAGAAAGACATTGACAGTCCCCAAGTAAAATTGAGTTGACCTTTCATATACTACAAAGATTTCATATATCAGGTCATTTAAATGACACAATAATCATGAGGATGATTGACACATTCTAAGTCACTGATAGAATTGAAGGTGGAACTACTGTACTACTTACTCTCTTATTCTGAGAGACTCTTATTCATTGATTCCTCTAGGCAAAAGAAAAGAAAAAAAAAACCCACCTCAAATGACCTTGGACTTGATTAAAGATCATTGAAAGGAACACAGTAAAACTCTATTGTGACAGAGTTCATTATTGTTCAGATTGTGATATACTGTGGATTCTGATATGCCGTGCACATTTCCTGAAACATATACACAGTAATACCTGACACAACTGGAAGTCATAATTCTTGGTAATATAGCATGGCATAGTACAAAGTCTATTGAATTTCAAATCAGAGGACATGAGTTCAAATCTCATATTTGCTACTTATCTCCTTGCCCTAAGTCAATCTACCTATGAAGGCCTTGATTTCCCCATATCCAAAATAAAGAGTTGGACTACAGTCCCCCAGCTTCTTAAGCTATTATTTACAACCCTATATGGTATCCTGCAACTGACTGTGGGGGTCATGAAATTATGATTTGTTATCAGTAAGTGTTTGATTTGTATACCTATTTATATACTCATATAATTAGGATCATGTAAAAATTTCTCAGCAAAAAGGGGCAGGAGTGGAAAAAGTTTAAGAAGCCCTAAATTAGACAATGTCTATGATCCTTTCCCAACTTTAAATCTATGATCTCATGGACCAAGAAGGAAAGAGAAAAGGCCACAGCACAGCCAAAATAGGTAGGTACTATAACTCATATATTCCACTTCTATTAAAATATGCAACCCTTATTAAGAGCCTGTTTACTCTTATTTTAGATTCAGTTTTGACAAGTTGCATCATCCAGCTTCACAAACCTCAACTGATTAAAAGCAAATTAAAAGTGAAGAATGTGAGAGTCAAACATGCTGATAGCACTAAGAAGTAGCAGCTAACAGAGAAATAGAGAGAACAACCAATAAAAAGCAAACATGAGAACTCGAAAAAATATTATAGTTGGGGTCATTAAGAATGTCCAAAGAGTTATTAAGCTGCCCATACCCTTTGGTCCAACAATCCCACTACTAGGTCTGTTTCTCTAGAAAATTGAAGGAAGAGGAAAATAATCTGTGTTCTAAAATATTTATTGCATCTTTCTTTGTGCTGACAAAGAACTGGAAATTGCAGGGATGCCCATCAATTGAGTAATGACTGAAAAAATTGTGGTATATGATTGTGATGGAATGCTAATGTTGATGAGTTTGATGATCTTAGAAAAATATAGAGAGATTGCACAAAATGCTGAAATGAGTGGACCAAGAGAACAGTAATAGCAATATTGTTTTAAGAATGACTTTGAGGGGCAGCTAGGTGGCGCAATGGTTAGAGCACCAGCCCTGAAGTCAGGAGGACCTGAGTTCAAATCTGGTCTCAGACACTTCCTAGCTGTGTGACCCTGGGCAAGTCACTTAACCCCAATTGCCTCAGCAAAAAAAAAAAACAAAAAAAAAAAAAAAAAGAATGACTTTGAGTGAAGAAGTCATTTTCACTATTATAAATACCCAAATTAGCTACAAAGAAACCATGAAGGAAGATACAATCTGCATTCAGAGAAAGAACTGATAAACAGAAGTATATGTACAATGATTTTACATATATATATGTATATATATAGTGGGTATGTATGTATATATATCTATACACATATTTATGTCTAATGGTGGCCATCTCTAGGGAGTGGGGGGGTGAGGAAGAAAAAATTTACATGACAATTTTATCATATATTTAAAAAGAAAAGCAAATTGTATATAATAATTAGCAGTTTCATAAGCAATCTTTAAAAAAACTACGTTATTGAAATACTTGTTTAATTTCTTAAGTTCAGAATAAAAAATAAATATAATAGATACTTTGAAAAAGAATAGGAGTAAAAATCTTTAAGAATGATGAAGGGAAGAGTTTCAGAAAAATCTATGCAGACATACATAAACTGAAAAACAGTAAAGTGAGCAAAACAAGGAAAACAATTTATACAATAACATTTACAACAATATTTTAAAGATAATCAACTTGGAAAGACTTCTTAAACTCTGATCAACATAATGACCAATCATAGTTCCAAAGAATTTAGAATGAAAAAGGCTATCGACCTCTAAAGAGAGAGCTAATGCTCTCTAAAGTTCAGATTGAGTATATTTTTCTTTTCTTTTCTCCTCTCTTCCTTCCTTTCCTTCTTCCTTTTTTCTTTCCTTCCCTCTCTTTCCCTCCTTTTTTCTTTTCTTTCTTTCCTCCCTTTCTTCTTTCTTCCCTCTTTCCCTCCTTCCTTCTTTTCTTCCTTCCTTCCTTCTTTCTTTTTTCTTTTGACATGTCTTTTGTTTTGCTTAACAATACAGATTTTATAATAAGTTTTATTTTTCTTGACTTCTAATGGGCACTAAACTAAAACTAAACTAAAGTTTTAGTAGAACGGACAATTTATTTATTGGAATACATACCTCAACGATGCCAGATAAATAAGGTCAGACTGGGCATTAAATCTTGCTGCAGATAATCTACAAAATGAATAATCTGAAATATGGATGATTATGAGCTAAATGTGCTTTTGTTTTGTATGTTATATATGCATACAATATAATCTAATCCATTTATACCCCAATATTTGGGATTCACAATGATTTAAATCATAAATAGACTAGTTTTTTGTATATTTTTAAGATGATTTTTAAGATAATAAGATGATAGGAAGCCTATTGTAATAGATAGAGAGCAGGCCTCAGAGTCAGTTAATCTGAGTTCAAAACCTGCTGATATGTACTGACTGTCATAGCTATGTGTAAAGCATGACTCAGGTCTGTCAGTACTTCAGAATAGAGCAAAAACACATAAATATAATTTATCAATCTGCAAAAAGTTCTTCAGTGCTATCAACTTCAGCCTTGATATGAATAAAAAGTGAAGTCTAATGTCTACAACAAGAAAAACACATAAAAATGGGAATTATTTCAAGTTTATGATTTAAACAAGCTCATTATTTGTCTTTTTAATCAACAGGCTATATCTTGATTATAGGCTAGTTATTACCATGATCAATGAAAACTTTAAAAGTCTGAGGAATGTCAGAATGCCATATATTACATTTTATGCCAAAGAATTTTAGCATAAAATTTTTGGAACTAAAACAAAGACAGTAAAAATATAAGCACAATTCATGGATTTTGCATTTTCTTCTCCAGGCATGAGCCAGTATTAAGATCTTAATCTAATATGGATCAAGTATTAAACCTAGATGGATGTTAATATATATACACATTGTATATATGTATATATACATATATGTATGTTATATATACCTTTACATATGTGTATATAAACAGATTTGGTATATAAAATTATAAGTAGTGTGGAAAGATGATGGGAACCAGCTACTAGCCACTCAATTGAATTATATTTCAAATATTTTGTGAAGAATATTGATTTTAAGTACAAAGTCTGATTGAGGATAAGCCAGTAAGTGGGCTTCCTGATAATTTGTGAGATCCAAACATCATGTCTCTTACTGAAAAGCAATAGTGAGGGGGAATAAACTGATACCTACACTGCCAATGTCTTTCATATGGGTAGGCAAAGAGAATGCCTTATTTAGATTATATCTTAATATTTGGAACAGGACAGAAAAAAATAAAGAAGTAATCAAAAAAGATCTTTAAACAAACAAAACAAATGTCATTAAATCTATGTGCTAACAATACAGGAGCATTTCATTCCTAGGAAAATCTCTCTTTCTTTTATTTAATAAATAATTTGAACAAATGAGGCTCTCTGATTGCTTACTCCATAGCAGACTAGAAACAATGAGTTATAAGTAGATGACTGGCAATGGCCCCAGATGCAGTGGAAGGTCTTGGTTTTTTTAAGCTAAAGTCTTTCCTTACAGGCAATATCCATTCAATAATTAAGGCTAGGTAAAAAGATGGGGCAAAGATAGTCTTTTTTACCTAATAAAATAAAAATCAAGCCGGGAGGTGAAAATTCTTGGGTTTCCTGTCGAAGATATCCTGTAGCCTGCTTATAAGCACAGTGCATCTCTCTATTGAATCACCCATAATTGATTATTTGGATACAATGGAATGGCAAGATCTGAAACCTTCCAACATCATAGAAGAATATTTCTGTGTTTTTTTAAGTAGGTTTTTGCACCACTGAGCAATTTTAATTGTTGAATTCACCATGTGAACTCCAAAATGAAATACATCCTATTCTCTTCTTCCTATTTAAGTCTGGATATTACTCAATGTCCATCTATGATGTCAATTCCAAATATATGAGCTAGTATATTATTAACTGAATGGACTACCAATCCAACTGCATGCCATGGCCTATCAAAAAAGGCAGAGGAAGTATGCATTTCATCTCTCAATTTATCCACCATAGTTAAATTTTTTAAATAAGTAACTGTGCTTAAGGAAATAATTAGTTACTTAATAAAGTACATAGTAGCAAGTATTATTATACCTAGTTGACAACTGAGGTAACTGAGGTTATAAGAAGTTAATTTTGCTCAAAGTCACTTGGCTAGTAAGTGTCAGAACCAGGACTCAATGCCATTTCTCAAGTCTTCTGACTACAATAAAATGTCTTTCCTACTACCTGAGATATTAGCTATATAGAAGGGTTCATTCTCTAATGAATTAGTACCTTGGATACTTTTTGGTGAATGAATAAGTCAAGAATTTAGCCTTTAATGGAGGATCTGCTAAAATAAATTGTTTCTCCAACATAAACAAGGCTTTAATAGGTTATTTTATAATTATCAGTGATTTGCCACTTTAAATCAAATAGAGGCTGTACCCACATACAGACTATTATCCTAAAATAATATATCTTTTAAGGAAAAAGTACATAAGTAAACACTGAAAAATGACACAAATTATAAACACTCGAATTTTAAACTAGCCAGATTTAAAGTATTAAAAATGCAGTCTATATTCAGACCAGTATGATATTGTTACGTTTGACAATAACAAGCCAGTCACAGAAAGCCTGGCAAATATAATAGGTTGTTCCTAAAAATAAAATAAAACAAAACAAAAATTTAAAAAAGAACTCCAAGCAGTGAAGTCTAGCCCTGTCTGTGATGTGATCATTAGAATTTCAGACTTATTGAAGGAATTAATGTTATAAACCAGTGTTTCAGGAGTTAATGAGAACAATATTCTCATTCTTTCTCTC
>JAJPUD010005165.1:18432-37689 GCA_023553655.1 Myrmecobius fasciatus
TTTTTTTTTTGGAACTGGAGAGATCTGAACATATTTGGAGACTGATGAGACTCGTGAAATCAAAGAGAGTGAATGATTGCTGGCTCAAGAGAGAAATAAAAGAGAATGGGATCGATGATACAGACAAAGGAATTAGCCTTAGTTTAAAAAAAAAGAAAAGAAGGAAAGAAGACTGTTTCCTGACTAAATTCTTAGTAAGGGTAAAAATTCTTTGGAATTGTATTTGGAATAAGAATAGATGAAAAATGTCTATTATCTGGATCATGCCATGCAGTTGAATTGCCAGCCCATTGAGTTAATATATCAGCTCATATATTTAGAATTGACACCATAGATGAACAATGAATTATATCCAGACCTAAATAGGAGGAAGAGAACAGGATGTATTTCATTTTGAAATTCACATTATACAGTCAACAACTGAAATTGTTCAATGGTGCAAAACCCCACTTTAAAAAAACACAGAAATATTCTTCTGTGATGCTAGATAGTTTTGAATCTTGCCACACTACTGGACCCAAACTTTCAATTATGAGGGATCCAAAAAAGAGTTGCACTGTGATTAGAAGCTGGCTACAGGATATCTCCAACAGCAATTTGTGCAGGGTGCCTCAAAAGTCTTAGTGCAGTTTGAGTTACTAAAGATTAAATACTGCCCTAAGACTTTTGGAACATCTTATCTACCAATAGAATGAAGGGAAATATGTAATCAGAAAAGAAGATAGGCTGCTCAAATCACATGAGCAAGATATGACAGACAACCAGTTGTTGTTCTAGTACTCATAGGATGTCAAAAAATAGAAAGACTTTCAGCATGTTTTTTGTGATAGAACTATGGGGACCCCCAGAATGAGATGTTATAGACAGGCTGTATGATTAATATTACTGGAGAGAGCACCCATATGAGATCACAGATTTAGTGAAATGTTAAAGAGTAGGATTACCTCTTCTTTTTGAGCAGAAGAAAACAAAAGGGAATAGGCACTCAAATTAAGAAGTTACACTTGATGACCTCAGTAGTCTCCGTGAAGCAAAAGGCCAAGACTAGGGATGTGGTATAAAATTTAATGTAATATACTATATTATACTATACTATACAGAGTATACAATATAAAATAATCTATCAAAATATACATATATAACATATAATCTACCATAATATATGACATATATTATACTATATTTTTCTACCTACAAGACCTTTAAAAATATTTACTTCCTTTTGCCTCTTTGTCCCAAATTGAACAAAGAGGGGGGGAAATCTGCAAAAGAAAAAATCATTCACTAATTTTAAATTATAAGAAAGTTATTCCAGATATGTGAAGATGGTAAATGGAAAACAGTATTCAAGGTAAGTTATGGACACTTGAAATTATGCCATTTGTATGCTCTACAACTTACTATTGTCAATGGCATACTCAGAGATTTCCTTGATCACCTATCTTCAATACGTTACTCAAGTATATCTACCAGCAAAAGCTATCTTTCAGTACTTTCCAGACGGCTATGTACTGAACTAGAAAAATGTGATTTTTACCAAAAGTTCTTGGAATTTTCAGAATACATTATAATTAAGGAATGGAATTTACACTTCATTTAAAAGTTTTCAAAGCACATCAACTCATTTGATTCTTTAATAACACTATAGTAATTATGGTGGGCATTATTATCTTTACTTCACAGATGAGGAAACTGAGGCACACTGAAGTTAAATGTCTTTCCCATGGTCACTCAGTTATCTTCTAGGTCTGGGATCTAAATCACAGTCCTTCCTGACTCCAGTCCCATCAATCCTTCTACATGTACCACATTGCTTCCTTATTTTAACATCTCCTTATCTGGCAACTTTAAAAGAGAGAAGCAAATTGGGAACTTCCAGCTGACTAACATTTTAGTAATACAGTATTTCCTTATGTTCATCAATTTCTTATTTGTTTATTTTGCTAAATGTTTCACCCATCATAGACTTGTATTAAAAGCACCAACTGTCAAAGTGCTCCAACTACTCATAAAGCCTTCAAGCTGCTAAAGGCAATCTTCAATTTCTCTTTAATCAGGCCTGAGCTCAAGCAAACCTTCATAATGGAGGCAGATACCTCCAAGCAGGTTATAAAGACTATGGTATGCAGTCTCAAAATTTTCTTCTATCTCTTAATTGCCTACTTTCAAAAAAATGAAACAGTGAAAAAATATCATAATATCTATTATAGGGAGATTTTTGGCCATTAAAGTTAACTTTGAAGATCAGCTTATGACCCTACATAGCAGGGTACATAGTAGGTACATAATACATAGTAGGTACATAATAATTATTTTTCATAAATATTCACAGATATATAACATCTTCTACAAGGTCCTCATATATTACTAGAAGTAGAATATCTCTATTCCAGAAAACATATACACCATGCCATGACCAATGGACCCTATTCTCTGCACAACCATTTTTGTGGTTCTGATACTGTCAGTGATGCATGGCTAACAACCAAGACATACCTTCTTGACATAGACATGAAGCCATTTGACAGCTGGTAAACAAAACCATGCACACTCAACTCACCATGACAGATGCCTTCTGCTGAAACAGAGAGCAGCTCTAATTTCAATCTCTTTAGTTGTATCTCAGTTCCACCATGACCAGAGACTAAGGCCTCCATAAGACCCAACAATGAAAATGGGGAACAGTTTGGTGATTTACCATTATGTGTAATTCAGCAATATGGAGCATCTTTAGACACCTAAGCTTACCCTTTGATGGCACATACAGTAGTGACTATAATCATTACCATACTATGGTGACTATAATTATTACTATATCATGATCCAAAGATCATGGTATAATAAATCTTTGAACTTTATTATTAACCTCCCATCAGCCTTAAAACAAAAAATGTTTTTTTCTCTCTCTTTTTTTTAGCATAAACCCTACCTCCCTAGTATCAACCAATCTTCATAGCTTTTATATAGGAACACAGTTTTTTTTTTTCATTTGATGGCCTTCATGAGGAAATCCTGTCAATCAATCAATAAACATTTATTAAACATATGCTATGTTCCAGATACTGTGCTAAGAACTAGAACTACAGAAAGAGGTTTAAAAAGATAGTCTCTCCCCTGGAAGAGCTAACAGTCTAATAGAGGAGACAACATGCAAATAAATATATACAAAGCAAGCTTTAAACAGAATAAATAGGGAATAATTACATATGTAGGGAATAATTAACTGAAAAAGGTAATAGAATTAAGAAGGATTGGGGAAGGTTTCCCGGAGAAGATGGGATTTTAGTTGGAGATTAAAGCAAGCCAGAGATGTATTTGTGTGCATCCCCATAGAGAACAAGATTGTCAGGCATAAACCTACTTGGTCAAGTCTCTAGTAAAGTCATGATTAGTCATTGCAATTAACAACAGTCCTAGGTAAACTCCCTTTCTGTTGCCCTAAATACAAACTAATAGGATCCTTATCCAAGGATCCCCACTGTCCTAGATACAAATAAATAAGGTAGAGTTTTCTGTTCTCAAACCTATATTGGCAAGTCCCAAAGAAACAACACCACTTTATATAACTAAATAAAAGGAAAGGATTAAATCCAGATGTTGTAAATGTTCATTGAATTCTCCTTAGATCAAACATACCAAATGTAAAAGCCAAGAGAGTTTCACAAAATAATAACCAATCTCATCTAAAACAGAGAGAAACAATGGTAAGTGGCCAGAATCAGATCATCACCATCAGGTTGTTTCTGCCACCGCTGCATAACTACAGCTGTTTCTCTTCCTACAATCCACCTTTGCACTTCCCCATCCTGGCATGTTTGACAGCTGCCTCTGCTGAGCATTGTTGTGTGGAGGATATGGCTTCCACCGAGTGTTTATGGTTCTGTTTACCAGCCGTCAAGTGGCTCCACGTCTGTGTCAAGGAGGTATGTCTTGGTTGTCAGCCATGCATCACTGACAGTATCAGAAGGAGGGCAACTCACCTTCCATTTTGTTAATGTTCTAAGCATGACAGAAAGGATGACTGGTAGGCATTCCAGAGCCACCAAGCTGTCCCCAGCCTATGGGGTTTCATGGGTCAACAATGTTGATCTAACGGGGTGATCTACTCACATTGCAGGGGATGCTATCAATAACATAGGAGGAACTATCCTCATTGTTGGTATTTGTTTCCTGGTATCTGGAGCCCTCAACCCTTCCCACCAGCTCATTGGGTGGCTTTCCAGTATGACTATACTGAGCTTTGAATTGCCTCTGGTAGTTTTACATACTGAAATCAAGATGTCTGTATGGTTGAAGACAAGATGTATGATTGGTTTGCCCTCAATATTAATGATTTATCTCTGGGAGAGTGGAACTTCCTTGCAAAACCCTGTGCTTATTTATCCATACTGTTAAAATAAGGAAGGAAAACCATTACATGATTTCATTATGAGGGAAAGCTAGCTAAGGTGTTTGGTGATAAAGTTTGTCCTATAGGATAGTGGCTAAAATATAACTATTCTTTGGGACCATACTAGGTGACAAAGAAGTATAATAGGTAAATAATAATCTGTGATACATATTGGTACCCCTCACGATGTTTCACAGACACATCCGGATATGCATGATCCATCACTCTCAGACAAACAGACAAATGGGTAGAGAACAATCGAACAATACTTCAGTTGGTTCCTTGAATAAACCACAAAGCAACTGGCTTCCCATGTTAGCCTTCAAGAAATTTGTCTACAATAACACTCTCATTCCTTGAATCAACATGGCCTTTTAAATAGAAATTGTGACTTTCCTTCCCATTCCTATCCCACTATGCTAACCAGTTTCTGAGTAGTCATCTGTTTGCCATCTTGAAGCTAAAAGAGACTAAATGGGTTCACAAGGACCAGATTCCTGAATGAGGACTCTTTTCTGCCTTTCCTTGGGAAGTCATAGGAAATAGAAAATTCATTCTCATAGGTGCAATGACATATCTGTTGGTATATCTGAGGCAGCCAGTTGTACAATGGATAAAATGCTGAGCTTAGAGTTAGGAAGACAAATTTAAATCCAGCCTCTGACAATTACTAGCTATGTTACCCTGGGCAAGCCACTTAAACTGCTTGCCTCAGTTTCCTCATCTATAAAATGGGGATAATAATAGCACCTCCCTCCCAGGGTTGTTGTAAGGATAAAATAAGACATTCTTTGCAAACTTAAAAGCACTATATAAATGCCAGCTACTATTATTACTTTACACAGTAGGGGATGAACTTCTGAAACTCATTATCTCAAGAGGTGGTCCCAGAGGCTCAAGAAGTATTTAGAGATATTTATGCATGATAGAGTTTAATGGTTTAGAAAAGAAAGCCAAGGGTGTTGGGAACTTATACTTCAATTTTGAGTTAGACGTCATGGAGGGTAACAACATGTTCTGTCCAAAAAGGTACCTGTAGTACCTTTATCAGAAACAGAATACCATGGGATACAATGCAATTTCCATCTTCCTTGCTATACAAATAGTTCTCTTTATTTTGACATCAGAATAATTTCCAAATATATCCCTTCCCACCTTCAATATTCAACAAGTGTCAATTTGTAAGAATAAAAAAGGAAAAAAGCAGAGGAGCAAAACCAATAATCAACCACACTGTCACAAATGATAGAATATGCAATTTGCCAATGTAAGTTCATAGTCCCAAATCTCAATGATGAAAGAACAGAGGTGTATTTTCTCAAATACTCTTGAGGCCAAACTTAGTCATTATAAGTATATGATGTCCGGGCTCATTATATTGTTCTGGACTTTTACACTTTTGTAATGATCATGTATATTTTTCCCTGCTTCTGTTTATTCTTGCTGTCTTCCATAACTTCTCTGTATCCTTTTTTATTATGAAATAAACAAATAACATTTCAACAAACAGAATAATCAGTATCAGATATGAAATTGTGAACCTCTATTCTTTACAGTTTAAGTAGTTATATTTCTTTGTTTTTTACATTTTTTCTTACATTATTTCTTACATTTCAGGAATGTGTCATTTATGTATCTCAATTTACTGGCAGCTGGTAGCACAATGGAAAGAACATTAGGTCTAGAGTCAGAAAGACCTAAATTCAAATTCAGTCTGAGAAACTTTAGACTTTAGGAAAGTCAATTAACTTCCCTTTATCTCAGTTTCCTCAACTATAAAATGAGGATAATAATAATACCTGCCTCACAAGGTTATTGTGAAGATCAAATGAGACAATAGTTTAAAAATCACTTAGTCCAATGTCTGGCATATAATAGGTGTTATATAAATGCTTATTTTCTTCCTTTCCCCCATTTCAGTTAACCATTCAGTGATCAAGGAGCACCCATTTTGTTTCCATTTCTTTGCTATTATATATTTGGTATTTATGGGACCTTTCTTGTAAAGATGTTATATACATCTTTATGGTATGTAACTGGCAGAGTGCACCCTGAACCAGAGTATGAATATTTAATCATTTTTCAAAAAGCATAATTCCAAATGTTTGCTGGAATGATTAAACTAATTTATAATTCTGCCAATAGGGTATATCTTCCCACAGTCATGCCAATGTGGACTATTTTTATTTATTGTTCATCTTTGCCAATTTGCTGAACCCAAAGTAAATTGTTCTGCTTGGTATTCCTCACAGTGACTTTTATTGCCTTTAACAATTTGGCCTCCACCTCATCGTACATTACCTCCATCCCCTCACACTATAATCCAACCAAACTGGATGCTATCTATTTCTCACTCATGAGTCCTGTCTCCATGCCTTTGCAATGACTATCTTCCATGCCTGAAAAGCATTCTCTTCTCATCTCTTCCCCACAGAATCCCTAACTTTCTTTAAGACACAGCTCAAGGATCACCTCTAGCAACTGATATTATCAGGAAAGGCAATGTGCAGCTTCATATTAACTAACATTTCTTTTGTATATATATATATATATATATATATATATATATATATTCTGCATATATATTTATTCTGTATGTACTCAAATATGTATATGTTGTTCTTCCTTCCTTCCCACCCAGTTAGGGTGTAATGAGAGTACAGAATTTTTTTCAAATTTGTCATTACATTTTGAATTTAGAAAATGTATTTTTATAAATTGATTAATAGTAGTAATTTGAAGCTTGGAACTTTTTTTTTAAGAACTGTGTGTTAAGATCTTTTTTTTTTTTTTTGCTGAGGCAATTGGGGTTAAGTGATTTGCCCAGGGTCACACAGCTAAGATGTGTTAAGTGTCTTGAGGCCAGATTTGAACTCCTTCAGGAATGGTGCTCTATTCACTGCACCATCCAGCTGCCCCAGTGTTAAGATCTTTTAATCATTTATCCTTTGGGAATACCTCTTCGGGCCTAATATATTTGCATTAATTCCCTATATGTATCGTCAATAATACCCTAATAGAATAGTTGATATTGATATATTTCCCTAACCATTTCTCTTCTTATCCAAGCTGCAGTGAGTCTGCTCATGGAAAATAACAAAGCAAAACAAAACACACTTTTAAAATTTCATGAAATGAAAAGTAATTTTTTTATTTGGGGGATCTCTTCCTTTACCTTTACTTAGTTAATAATTATTCTTCTACCCATACTTGTAAAAGATACCTATATCTATTTTTTTTTATTTTTAAAGATGAGAAATACACATATATATACACACATATATGTCAAACATGCTTTTAGAATTCAGTGTTTTTACATGAAAATTTCATTTGAAATTACATGATAAATTTATTATATATTTAAAAGGAATAGTAAATTGTACATAATAGATTTGCAGATTCATATATAATATTTTTATTATTAAACTGTTATATAAATGCTCGTTTTATCTAACAAACTAAGAAAAAACAATTTATAAATTTAAAAAAACCCTTGATATTATGTAATAAGATCTGGTGTAAAAATTTTTCTTCTCTTCTTTCTACATTTTCTTTCTTTTGCCAAACTTTCTTAACAGTTTTTGTCAATTAGAGAGCTTTTTCACAAGTATTTTATATTCTTGCATTTAATAAACATTGTGTTATTGACTTAATTATTTCTGAGAGTTGCTAAATTGTTCCCTGGATTTAAAAAAATATTTTTTTCTAAACACTACCAAATGCTTTTTTTATTATAATTGCTTTATAAATTGAGGCCAGGAAGCACAATTTTCCATTCATCCCCACTTTTTCATGATTTGCCTTGAGATTAGTTCACCCCCAAAGTTGTATTATTAAGTTGTTTCTTCCATAGAATATTCATTATCTGTAAATTAATTTTAGCTGACATTTTATTATATTATCATTGGTCAAATATCAGTAATCAATATCACTTCATTTTTTTATTTTTAAGTATATTTTCTAGTTATATTTATATATTTTTAATTGGCCTTAGCTTGAATCACAGATATTTTATGTATTTTCTATTATTTTCAAGGTTCCTTTTCTATTATTTCTTTCTGAATTATGTTTTGGCTGCTTAGAAATGCTGATGGTTTTGTGGACTTATTTTTTATTGTACTAATACTCAATTAGCTTTTTTCTTTTTACTGATTCTCCAGGGTTTTCTAAATGAACCACTACATCATCTAAAAATTTCATCTGTTCTTTACTATTCTTCGTGCTTCTATTAATTCTATATATCAGTAACAGTTCATGAATTATAACAGATAATAATAAGAAAGGGCATCCCTTCCTCTGCATTTATTGGAAAACTTTTTTAGTATTTCCCATTATAAATAATGATAGATTTTAGTTATAGCTAAATGCCTGTTGTGTTTTTAAAATAGCCTTTCTAGGCTGATGATATTGAGTTTTTTAATATGAATAAAGGATGTATTTTTTCAAAGACTTTTCCTGCATGCAGTGATTTTTAGTTGTTTTTGTTTTTATGATTAATTATGCTAATTGATTTCCTAATGTGAAAGCATACTTATGTTGCTATCAAAAATTCAACCTGATCATAATTGGATTTTTTTATACAATGCTGCATCTTTGGAGGATTTTATTTTTAAATGCCTCAATATTCATTGATGATCTTGATCTCTACTTCTCTTTCTTTGCTTTACCTGCTTTGGGTTTTTGAATCATGTTTGAATCATAAAAATTGTTTGATCAATAAGTATTTATTGCTCTTTACAAATATTTGGTAAAATTTACCTAAGCTGGATTTTGTCCCCCTCCCTTTGATAGTTATGTATAGGAGGTTCTGATAATTCTTTTTGTTACTTCTTTGTTGTGATTTTATTGTGTTAATTTTCTATTTTAACATGTTTTCTTTTTTTAATTGGTTAGCAAAATGCTTGTTCATTCTATAAGATTATTCAATAAGCCAGCATTTAGTTTTATTTTATAGTGTGTTTGTTTTCATGTGCAAGTAGTACTGACCTTTTACTATATTGTCACTGACCAACTATTGCATTTTACTTTCAGTTTTTGTCTATTTTCTTCTATATATGCTTTTTATGCTTATTTTGGGTTCATTTATGTTGGTTTCCTAAGCTCTTAAAATCACTAGATTTAGACCTTGAATCATTCATTCAATTTTTCTCTCTCCTCTTCTTCTGATTGTTTCCCCTAAATCTTTAATATCTTACATCCTTTCCCCCCTTGATTTTCGTTCTTTGCTTTCTTTTACTGTTCTCTTAACTATTTTGAACTCTGTTCAAGATTTTAAACTATATAATATTGATTTAATTATTTATCTTTATTTGATAATTATGCTTATCTTATCTTCTTATATTTCTTCTGTTTAGAGATTTGTAAATTCAATGCTCTGCTCTCTAAGGTTGGTTGATTTTTTAGGAATACCTCAAATACTTGCCTTTTATTATATGACTAATTTTTGGGATGATGATTGGACTTGGTTTTGAAGAATATAACCTTTTTGTTTGTAGCTACAGGTCCTTTGCTATTTGGAGAGTCCTTTCCCAAGATCACCTTAGATTACTTTTAATATTGACATATTTGAATTAGCATTCTTTCATAGATGAAAGTATCCCAGTTGCTTGCAAAAGTTGATGTTTGTTATCTGCTACATTCTTTGGAATTTTAGTCATGGGATTTTTCTCTAGATACTATCTAAGTATTTCTTTGCTGTATCCAAAAGTATGTGTTTTGTTTTCTGTATTCAATGGGTTTGGGTAGTTTTACTGTATTATTTCATATGATAGGATATTCAGATTTTTTATTTATCATGCTCTTCTGGGAAATAATTTTTTTTTTTTGCTTTTTGCTGAGGCAATTGAGGTTAAGTGACTTGCCCAGGGTCACACAGCTAGGGAATGTTAAGTGTCTGAGACCAGATTTGAACTCAGGTCCTCCTGACTTCAGGGCTGGTGCTCTATCCACTGCACCACCTAGCTGCCCCACTGCGCCACCTAGCTGCCCCTGAAATAAATTATTTCTTAAGATATTTCTTTGCATCGATTACTTTAGTTTATCTAAAATTTATAAGATCTTCTAAAGTTATTATCTTTTATTTCTTATCTGGTACATTTTCTTCAATTTCTTTTTTTTGTGATACAAATCTCCCATCTTTTTCTTTCATAACTTTGACTTCTTTAAAGAGATTCTCCATGTCATCTCCTAACTTCTTGACAATTCTGATTTCAAGCCTAATATCTTCTTTTAAAAGTTGCATTTATCTTTTGAATCATTTTGGGATTTCTTACAGTTATACAATGGGCCATCCCCAAAACTCTCTTTTTGATCATATATTTTTGGTTCATTTTACTTCAAAGTATGATCATTGTATTCTGATCTCCCTTTGACTTTTTAACTCCTTTTCCCTTCTGACTTTATGTTGGCTTCTCTGCTTGTGATTTAGGTTTATAATCAAAGCCTTCTCCTATGGACTGCTTTTTCAGTCTTTATCTTATATTCCTAGTCATTTGTTTTTGTTTTACCTTAATCTGCTCTCCTTTGTCCTGTTACACAGTTCTTCCCTGAAGTTGGGCATTTTCTGCATCCTTATGTTGAGGAAATGGTAAGTCCATTCCCAGAATAAATTTCTGAAGGACATGACTGGCCCAAGCTAGATTTCTGGATCCATTTCTTTCAGGTACAGAAGTTTGTTCCCTCCTAGCTAGTTCTACATTGACCATGTCTTCCATTTACATTCCTCCAGTAGTTTTTACCTTTCTGGGGCTAAGGAGACTTAGTGTCTTCCACCTCTTCTGAGATATGGAATGATGGGTTCAAAATTAAACATTCCCCAAAATGTACAAAGGAAGGACTCTCACAACTGTTCTCTGAAGCACCAACCTGAATGATGGCTCATGCTATTTTTTCAGGATGTTTAGTGGTAGCTTTAAATAATTAAGCTTGTGTGTTCAGCCATTTAAGTCATGTCTGACTCTTCATGACTCCAGTTGGGGTTTTCTTAGCAGAGATACTGAAGTAGTTTACCATTTCCTTCTCTAGCTCATTTTACATGAGGAAACTGAGGCAAACAGGTATAAATGAATTGGTTAGGGTCATACAGCTAGTGTCTTGAACTGACTTCAGATTTGGTGCTTTATCTATCCACTGCACCATCTAGCTGTCCCAATAATAAACTTACCTGATAGTATTTCATGAGGCATTTGCCTTGTGAGGTGTCTTTGCCTTCTAATTTACTATGTTCAGTTTTAGTTGTTCTAAAACTTTTGTATGATTCTTTTTTCTACAGTTTTGGGTTTTGAAAACTTTGCAGAAAATAACTACTTCCATTATTTTGTTGATTATATAATTAAATATGGAATTTCTTTAATATTTAGGCATATGTAGCAATAGACTGGGCTCCACGTATGTAGTAAGGCACATGTGTAAAAAGAGATGTCCTTGGTATGAAGGTTACACATTTTTCCAAAGTCTATGTGTTAACCTACTTATTTCAAGAAATATTCAATACAACAAAATTCCACTGAAGCAAAAGAATTTAAAATAATTCCAAGGAACTTGACCTCTAGTTGTATATTATAAACTCTCACTAACTATAGTTTCAGAGCAATTCCAGATGCAAAATGTTTAGACATATGATCATAGATGCTATTTATTTAACAAGTCCACATACTAGAGAAAATCCTGGGGCAGGAGGGTGCTTATTATTTTGCACATTGTTTTGCAAATGTTCAAGACTTTGCAAGATTCCAAGGACATTTTGCTAAACTCCTCTTGTTAAAATTCAAAAGAGAAACATAACACAAGTCTTTATAAGTGGAAGCTTGGGCTAAGTAAACAATAAAGAAAACCACAAAGGACAAGTTGGGTGCTCGTTGTTCTTACTAGTGAGATAACTAAGCCCGATCAGTGACAGTTGCCTTAGAGATGGGCTACCTCCTGGAGTGCACTGCAAATTAATGTGCCTCAAAGAACACATTAGACAATTACATTAAATTAAGCATTCAGGGCTCACTCTGCACGCCACAAATTCACCAACCCAAACCACACACACATACCCCCCAAAGAGTCCTATTGTCCTACCAAATGTCCCTAACTCAGAGGTTCTCTATCAAAGTGGCTACACTCTTGTTTTAGTCCATTACCCAGGTGTGTTTTCCTCAGGTAAGTCTAGAGTCAACCAATGAAGAAAACTGCCCTACACTAAGCCTGATTCTTTACAATGTCCAAGTCTTTGCTTCGAAGACACATGAGAGAAACACATTAATGGTTTCTAGCCACAAGGGAATCATTCAGTGCACAGTGATAGTAATGATCCAATGGTACCCCAGGGGCCCAACAGACTTATTGTGTCCCACTAAGTACCTAACTTAGCACTAAATAGTGACTTAGGACACAGAGAGAACAAAGCTACTTAAATTTTCCACTCAAATCCTGAATGCTGGTTCTGAAAAATTCCCTCCCCCAAGGCAGTATCAGTATAGAGCAGGAACTTTTGACAAATGAAAGTTGTCACGACAAAAAACTTGACATATTTAAGAAGAAAATGTATAAGACCTTAATCATGTCTTATATTTTTGTTTCTTCTTCATTCCTCTATATTTCATGATCTATAGATTTTATAACTCATAACAGGAAGAGCAAGTAATACACCAAATCCCCATATCATTGTATGACAAAAAAGAAAGAAAGAAAGAAAGAAAGACTACCCAGAAGGTCAAGAGGTAATAGCAATGCTGGAGTCAATTTATTGTGTGAAAAGTGTTATGCAGTTACCCTGGATTCCAGGCAATATATTAATTATTCTAATTGTAAACCAAATCTTAAAGAACCACAATGGTTGACAGGAATGTGGAAAACTCAGTGGGATCAGCAAGTGGTTCAGTACCTCAACACGAAGAGTGGAACACAGAATTATAAGTTCAAGAATCCCACTGACATGTAATAGGGTCCAAAGGATCCAAAGGGTGCATCCAAGGATCCAAAGGAATGAACGGATCTTTTGCCAAGAAATTTACATGTCCCTCACCCCAGTCTTTCTCTCTCTACTCCATGTTTTCTCTCTCTTTCCTTTCTATTTCCAGAATGGCTGGGTCTAAGTGACAAACTTAGAAGCTTACAAAAAACCATTTATTCTTTTTAATTCTCTTTCTCCAATAGTCCCAGAAGCTGAAATATGATGTTCTTAATGAATCAAAAAGTCATATTTAGTGAGCTTTAAAAAAATTTAGAATTTTCCTCTAGATTCTATATAAGCATCTCAGGAGTAGCCAGGGACTTAGACATGAGGGAAATTTTTCCTCGTATGTGCTTCATAACAGGAATTATTTGGCAATAATGTGCTGGATGTGTTCACTAAGAAAAAGAAGGTTACTTATACAAGCTAACCATTGTATGTAGGATAGGAAGGAGAAGGGGGATTCTTTCTAAATCTGAAAGGTTATTGGGATGATAAAAAGAAGTAAGTACATAAATAAATAATAGCATTATACTATAAAAATATATTTAAAAACCCAGTCAGTATCTGTCCACAGAAATCTGTGAAGTTGCTGTCTGTTATTTTCATTACTGATAGAGATGATTATTACTAACCATGAAGTGGAAATAGAGGTAGAAGAGGAAGAGAAGAATTATGTAGTATTTGATTGACATGTTTTCCATCAATGTTTTCCCCCCTCCCAAAAAAGTCCACATCACTTCATCAGGTGAAGTCTCCAAATAGAAGCGTAAGTCTCATATACACACAGAGACTGACAGTGAACATCAGAACAATCCTTTTATTGTCAGATTTCAAATTGGAAAAAAGCATCGTGGGAAGAGAGAGGAACATTCAAGGAAATTGTTATATATGTGTACACTTTTGCATTATGCATGTTGTGGAATGCATCCTGAGAGAACTGAGTACTGCAACAAATAGTTGTGGTGAGGGAATTGAGTCAGCTGGAAGAGATAGTCTAGGCCCTTAGATGAGGGAGGAGAAATTAACCTGAGAAGGAAAGCTCTCGTCCTTGGACACATATATAAGATTTATAAGATTTCAACTATCCCCTCCATTGTGAGCATAACCACTGGTGCCAAGTACACAGTTCTACAATTTCCACAGTTCTAAAAAGAAATTCCTCACTCTTGAGGTTTTTCTTTAATAATTGTTGCTAGTTAGCATAAAATATTGCATGGAAAGGATAAGCATGTAAGAAATCAGCTCCATTATAATTAAAAGGAGGATTGGGCTTGAACCAGGCAGGCCCAGGTCCAACTTCTGTCTCTAATACTTATATGACCTAATACTAATACTTGTGTGACCCTTGGTAAGTCACTTAATCTCTGTATCCACACAAGAAACTCTTCAGTCCTATACTCTATAATCATGGGGGTGTGCTGGAGCTGCCTCATGTTGTCTCCAAATATATGTCAGAGATCTGCAAATGCCACAAATCAAGGCTACATTTATTGTTTTCTGGATTGCCTAGATAAAAAAGTGATAGGTAAAATGCTAATAATATAAATTAAAAGTGTGTCATGTGTCTGAATATGTGTGTTAACATTTACATTTTTTAGGAATCATTTGTTAATCATTTACCAGAATATTTCTGACTATAAGGACAATGATTTGCATTAGTAGAGTAAGTTTTCTTATCCAGAATTTCTTATAAGCAGTGAAATCACAGAGATAACTGCTAGCTCTATCTCTATGCAAAAAGGTTTATTTTGGTAATAGAGTAGGCTATTAGTACCCTGTCTATTGCCATCAAGGGCAGAGAAAAAGAGAGGTAAAGGGAAGAGAAGGAAAGAAAATGCAGTTATCCCCTCTATATTGCAACTTTCTCCATTTGTGGTTTCTATATATCATGGGCTCATAAGAAATTAAATGGAAATTTGGGGGACTTTTGTAAAAGCCAAAAATGAAATATGAAGGCCAGCAACAGGCACACAAAAAGTTTAGAAACTTAGAACTACATAAAATATATGTACTAATTATAATATCAACATTTTGTCTTTTAATACCATAATAATTTAGACTTCTGGTATGAAGGTTGGGCCAAAAATTTTACATGTATTTTCCAGATTGTGGGGGTGCTGCTCCCCTAACTCCTGCAATGTGGGAGAAATAACTGTAATTCCCCTGGAGGTAGGCAATACATCTCTCAACTACTATGACCTTCAGCTTCCATAAAGGGCTATTTTATGTAGTCAGTTCCAAGTGTTCATTGGTACTACGTAAACTTTTTCAGAGACATAAAGGATGGAAATTAGACAAGAGAAAGTGTGGAGGTCAATACAGTCCTATTTTAAACTTCATTTCTATGCAGTGCACTCTCCCTTCAGACTTCTCACTCACCTATTCATAACATGGGGATAAGACTAAGCTGTACAAAACAGTATTAGTGAGCCAAAACTAAAGAGACCGTTCTCAAGTTCTTTAGACCAAAGTGTTCTTAAACTGTAGATCACAACCCCATATTGGGTCATAAAACTGAATGTGAGGGTTGCAGAAAAATTGGCAACACTATATAGTATCAAATATTCTGCCAAGATTTAATTCTTTATGTAAAAATAAATAAGCACATCCATCTCATTAGTATTCAATTTTGCTTTCATCTTTAATAAATGATAAAAGTATATTTATACCAAAGAATTGTTTTAAAATAAAATTATTATTTATTATCAGTAAATGTTTGATTTGTATACCTATTTTATATCCCTATATATCCAGGTTGAATAGAATTTTCTCAGGTGAAAAGGGGTCGCAAGTGGAAAAAGATTAAGAAGTCCTGCTTTAGACACCCATCTCTACTTAGATAGGAGAAATACTGACTGAAGAGAAAAACAAGAGCTAAAAAGAAAATAAAAATTAGTTTATTCTTGTTAATGGTCAGCTTCAAGGTTTCCTCAGTTATAATAACAATTAATAATAATTAATAATTATAATAATAATGAGACCTGAGATTTCAGTGATATAGGGAACTAATGGATAAGGAAATTCCTTCAACCAGGTTAATACCTTCTTTACAACCTCTAGTCTTAGAGAGTTGCCTCGTGTAGTAAGAGGTTAAATGATTTACCTAGGAACACACAGTCAGTGTATATCAGAGATAAAATTTGAATCCAGATCTTCCTGGCTCTGAGGTTAGCTCATGCTAAGATTTGGAAAGGGCTTTTCAAAAAACAAACCAAACAAAATTCCCTGCAAAACTGATAATTGTGGAAATATGTATAGAAGAACTGTACATGTTTAATATATATTAGATTATTCCTGTCTAGTGGAGGTGGTGGTGGAAGGGAGGGAGAAAAAATTTGGAACACAAGGTTTTGCAAGAGCAAATATTAAAAACTATCTTTGCATATATTTTCAAAATAAAAAGCTATTATTTAAAAACAAAACTGGTAGTTCTGGTATTATTGTACCTATTGTATAGATTAGGAGGAAAAGGAGAATAAGAGGGGTCAAGTTATTTGCCCTGGATCATACAACTAAATAAAAATAAGAGCTAAAACATAAGCCTTCATTTTCTTAACTAGTAAGTTCTCTGCTCTTTTCTTTTCTGGTAAGTAAATATGCTCATAAGTAAATGAAATTTTCTCTTTGAACACTAAAAAAGAAACTTCCATATTCTCAAATGCATGAGTTCTTGAATTAAGACCACGAATATATGCAATAAAATCCAGCCTGTTGGAAAAAAAAAGTTTTAAAAAATACTAATCTGCTATTTGTCCATCCTCTGTGCAGGGTATCAGCATATCATTTCGACTCTCATCTAAGAGAGCTGCCTGCCTTGATGCACCTCACCACCACTGCCAAATTAAAGACAGTTTTTTTTATTCCATTATTTCTAAAATGTACTATTGCCAGTGCAACATGCAACGCACAGAAGAACTAGGAGAATTAAAACCATGCAATGAAACAGCTTCTTGACGGATAAAGCTATGGAAATTTTAGGCTCCATTTACTTCTCAATCTAATTTTGTCCTCCGATGCACATTATGCCTGAAATGGGATCTCATGTGGTTTGATCAGTGCTCTTAACGCGTGCAGAAGCAACGAGGCTCCTCTATTGTTGTTTCCTTCCTGTGCCACAGCAATACTTCTAATGAGAGCAGCCCAGCAGGTACTGAGAGGCAGTATCCTTAGTAATCACTCTGCTACTGGAGAGTTGCTAGAGAATAAAAACAATCTGCATTTTGGAAATGTTAACATGCCCACAGTCTCCGTCGCTTGCCAAAAGGCATTTCATTCAGGTTAGGGACTGATCCTTCCAAAACCTTAGGTTGGTTAGAATACACATATACATGTCCAATGCATGATGCACATCTACTTTCTATATCCTATTAGAAAAGAATTTGGATTTAACTTTGAGAAAACAAAACAAACAAAAAAAATGCATTCTATTTTTCCCCACTGAAAGTTCTGAGCTTCACAGGACAAAAACTCAGAGATCCTAAAAGGTATTTGAATCGATGAACATTTATTAAGTGCCTACTATGTTGTAAAATGCACTTGAGATACAAAGACAAAAAAATTAATCTCAGCTTCCAAAGAGTTTACAAATAGAGTACAGGAGAAAGGAGAAGCTACAACATCTTTTGAACAAGTTGTTGTTATTGAATCATTTTCAATCATGCCCAATTCTTCAAGACTCCCTTTATGGTTTTCTTTACTGAGAAACTGAATTGGTTTGCTATTTCTTTCTCCAGCTCATTTTACAAATGAGGAAACTAAGGCAAACAGAGTTATGTGACTTGCCAGGGTCACACAGTTAGTAAGTGTGCAAGATTGGATTTAACTCAGGAAGATAAGTCTTCCTGACTCTAGGACTGGCTCTCTATCCACTGTACCAATTTGATGCCCTTTTGATCAAGTAAACCTTCTGAAGATAATGAAATATCAAGAAGCAGAAGACAAACTACTGAGGGAATTAGAAAAAGCATTGTATATGGCTTGACTTGGGCTTTGAAGGAGAAATGAGATTCTGATAGGTAGAGGTGGGTGAAGAGAGAGCATATTCCAGTCATGTTTAATTAGAAGTGCTACTGCCCTATTTGCCTATCTACCCATCAGCCTATTGACATGTCTAGAACTGGTAAGCCATCCCAATTGACATAGAAAGCTTCCCACTCTTCTGCCACACTGCCTAGTCCCCATGAGTGACCAAATTTGTCCTCCTTGCCTCCTTATTTCCCCCTCCCTTGTCCACTTCATTGACAGTGATGTGACTCTTCTCTCTAAATATCTTAATAATGAGATAATATTTATAAAGCACTTAGCACATTGTCTTGCACATAGGAGGTTCTTTATAAATGTTCATTCTTTTCCCTTCTCCTTTCATCCCTTTACATGACACTGAGTCTACTCTCTCCCTACTTCTTAACTTTTCATTCATTAACTCAGATTCAAAAGTTAAAAACTAAAGACAACCTTAAAGATAATTTAGTCTAGTTCCTTCATTTTAGACAGCAAAAAAAATTCTTCCCTCCAACCTGAAAATATGTCAGGAGTCACATTTATCTCTGAGAAGCTAATACTGAAAAATCTATACTTCCAGAAATTTTTCTTTCTCTTTTATCGTCAAGGCCCAGAAGTATTCACTATCACTGTGTAACCCTGTAGTATCTAATGCTCTCTTGGATCCCAGCCTCTACTTTCTAAGATCACTGAAGACTGCTTCCTGCCATAGCCAAGGGATACACCTCCACTCACATCATTACAAATTTCTCCATTGCTTTTAATTCTGTATCCTATCCACTTCTCAACATCATTCTATCTTGTGGCTTCCAGAAGATAGATAGATAGATAGATAAATAGATAGATAGATAGATAGATAGATAGATAGATAGATAGATGAAAGAAAGAAAGAAAGAAAGAAGGAAAGAAAGAAAGAAAAAGAAAG
>JAJPUD010005165.1:51052-64865 GCA_023553655.1 Myrmecobius fasciatus
AAGGAAGGAAGGAAGGAAGGAAGGAAGGAAGGAAGGAAGGAAGGAAGGAAGGAAGGAAGCTCACTCTAACTTTTTGGCCTTTCCCTCTTATGGGCTAATTACTTTCAGAGCCTCCATTTTAAAGAGAATACACAAGTCAACCTTTACTCTCTAGACTGCACCCTTGACCCTCTGGACTTTCTCTACATTGTCTCCAGGTCAATTAGCCACTTGTCTCTGCCCTCTTGCTCACTTCCCCAACTACCCACATTTTCAGTTTCCTTTTATGTGTTACTTTGCCCCTCTACAATATATATTTCTTGAGGGTAGAGACTGCCTTTTCTTTTTGCTTGTATTTTCATTTAATACAATATAGTACCTGACACATAGTAAACTTAATAAGTGCTTGTTGACTTGACTTCAAACAGTTCTTAACATAGGGTGATAAAGCCTCCCAGGGGGTCTATTAATTTGCATGGGAAAAATTAAATCTTTATTTTCACTAACTTGTCAAACTGAAATTTAAAATTATTTAAAAGATGGTCCTTAGATTTTGATAAACTACCAAATGGACACAAGATAAAAAAGATTTGTAACCCTTGCCATAAAGACCAAACTCCTAGAGAGCTAAGTATTCTCCTCCAAGGATTGACCCTGGTCCATGGCCTGGGAATAGAGAGGAAATGGGCATAGTTTCCCCAAACCCTATGGTAGTCCAACAGTAGTTCCTTAAGGTTGGATTTTATTATGTCAAAGGCAGAAATAGAGCTAGAAAATATATATGACCACTTAACAAGCCTGGTCCTAAGTGACCAAGAGTTATTAAATGAATTTCTAACTGAGCATTTACTAAGGAAAATTGTCAAATGATCTTCTGATGCGTACAGGTTGAAGGTAATATAGGATGTAATAGTAAATATATGATATGTTATAGGAATCATCTACACATTGTAAGGGAAAGGAACACAGGGGGTTTTGTTGGATTGCAGAGCTGAAGCTTGAGAAGCAAAGGTCAAAATCCTGCTAGATTCTGCTGTAGTTTTCCCATATATATGAAATATTGGCTGGTTTTGGTGGGTATTGGTATTGAAGATATTGATAAGTTAGAAAACACCCAGAGGAAGCAAAGCAAAACAGTAAAAGGACATGCTAGAGGAAGACTGGGTGAAGGAATTAGTTATGTTTAGCCCTCAACTTAGGAGAGATATGACATGATTGATACTATCTTAAAATATGTAAAAACTACCATGTGGAAAAGAAATCTGACTTGCTCTCTTTTGTTCCAAAGAAAAGAGCTAGGAGAAACAAGCACAGGTTGCAAAGGGGAAGATTTAATTGTGACATTAAGAAAAAATATTCTAAAATTTAGAACTATACAGAAATTGACTTGCTGCTTCTAGAACTAAAGGATCTCTTCCCCAATACCATCACCACCATTTAGAGAACGCTTTGGGGTTTTCTTGGTAAAGGCACTAGAATTATTTGCTATTTTCTTCTCCAGCTCACTTTACAGATGAAGAAACAGAAGCAAATGGGACACTGACTCATGAAGAGTCAGTGTGTGAGGCCAGATTTGAACTCAGGGAGATGAATCTTCCTGACTCCAGATGGGATTTATCCACTGGACCACCTAACTGCTCCTTATAAACCTTAAAGTGTCCTTATAAATACTAGTAGTGGTGGTGGAAGTGGGAATAGTTTTGTTATCATCATTGTTGTTAGAGGATCCTGGACCATCTCTTAAGATTCCTTCTTAATTTGAGATTGTACAATGCTTTGATTTTGTAAAGACTGGGCTTGGTTTGGTTTCTTGTTCTACTTACACAAAGGATAACGTTTAAAAAAAACACACTGTTCAGTAGCAGGACAAAAATGTGGGACAATTTTTAGAGATAGTGAGCATCCACACAAAAAAGCTCAAATGGCTTTAGTACATATCAGTTGTAGGCAATACACTGGGGAGAAATAACCTAAATGGCAATAAAGACAGGTGATAATGCAGCTTTATATGTATACAGTGTGCTTCATATTTTTCAAAGCACTTTAACATTCCCTATCTCTTTGTGATCCTCACAGTGGCCCTATAAATATGATGTTTGTGTTGTCATTTTTCTTGAAGATGTCCAGGAAAAGGCAGCTTAAATTGTCAAGGGTCTTCTTATACATTTGTCTCCTTTCTACTCACAATAATAGAGTAATAGACTGAGTTCTCATTTTCTCATTCATACATTACTGCAACCACCTCCTAACTGGTCTCTCTACTACCATATTTTCTGACTCCCATTCACCTTCTAACAGCTTAATGCTCCTAAAACACCTGTTTTACCATGTAGTACTCATTAGGTCAAGTTCTAATGTCTCAAACTGACATTTAATGACCTATATAATTTGGCCCCATTGTACCTGATTAAGAAAGTGTGGTCTAGTAGAAAGATCATTGGAGTTGAGATCTGTCTTATATACTCTTCTGCTATTTTATGGATAATATTGATATGTATATCACTTTAAAATGTATTATTAATTAAAAAAATAAAAGCTAGCTTTTATATAGAGCCTAGTATGTGCTTAACATTGTGCTAAATACTTTACAAATATTATCTTATTTCATCCTCACAATAATCCTAGAAGGTAAGTGCTATTATTATCTCCTTTTTACAACTTAAGAAACTGAGGCAAGCAGAGGTTGAGTGACTTTCCCAGCTAGTCACATAGCTAGTAAAAGATTTGAACTCAGGTTCTCCTGATTCTAGGCCCAATGTTCTATCCATTGAGACACCTAGCTGCTTTGCAACAAGCTTTGAGATAAAGTATAATTATGCCCATTTTATAGATGAAGAAATTGGAACTTAAAAAGTGAAGCTCACAAAGCTAGTAGGTAATTAACTGTCCATCTGATCTTAACTTATCTGAGCCTATTTCCTTATCTGTAAAATTGGAACAATGATGTTCTCACTACCTACCTCACAAGATAATTATGAAAAAATGTTATATGATAATGGCTTTTATTAACATACAGAATATAAGACACAATGCCCTGCATAAACATCAACTAATAATAACATAATTTAAGAAATCCTTTTTTAAAGAGAGTTAAACCATTATATGGTTCCACTCTTTAAAAAAAAACCCCAACAACATTATTGTTTATTCAAACATCTTCTAAGATTCTCTGACATCATACTATTTCTTCCCTCCATTCCAGTCAAAATGACTCCCCATTGTCTCCTAAAACACTGTGAACTTATTGCCCCTTTGCAATTCTATATCTGCTGTTCTTCTCCACCATGTTCATTTGGCCCCTCCTTTGTAATTCTAAGACTTCTTACCCTTCCCCAATGGCAGGACTGGACTTTTTTCATAGAATTTTCTTGACAAAGATATTGGAGTAATTTTTCCATTTCCTTCTCTAGGTCATTTTTCAGATCAGGAGGCTAGGGCAAATAGGATTAAGTGACTTGCCCAGAGTCACACAACTATTAAGTGTATAAGGCTAGATTTGAACTTGTATAGATGAGTCTTCCTGATTCTAGGCCCAATTCTCTATCCTCTGCACCACCTAACTACATCAGAGCATTTCAGGTTAAAGCCTAACTCTGTTACTTAGTACCAGTGTCACCTTAGGCAAGCCATTAGATCTCTTCAAGCCTCAGTTTCCTTATCTGTAAAACAAGGGGTTGGATTACATGACTTCTGAGATGCCTTTCAGTTCTAAAAATCTGTGATTCCATGAAGCCTTCCGCAGCTGCAATAGTCTACATTGATCTCCTTTAAACATTTACAGGCCCTCATAAACAATTAGTTTGGCATTTAATTGTGCCCCAGTGATATTAGTCTGTCTTGGCAACCATATTCTATGCCAAGGGAGAGTAAGAACTATCTTTTCCTTTCAGTACTATAGTACTGGGTATAGAAGAATTTTTTAAGAAATAATTCCTTAATGGTTAAAGAGAATTTCTCATGGTTCACTTGTGATCACTGCTTAATGCCACTATTCCCAATAGATTTTACCATGACAATTAATGATACATTTTAAAAAAGCATACATTTTTTTAACATTCTAGTCTGTCTATAGACATAGACTTTATGCTAACCTCATAGATAAATGCCAAGGTCCCTCACATAGTAACAATCTGATCCATGGATTTGCTGTATCCCTCTTTCATGGGGATAAATTTCAAGTTCATATCTTACAGAATCCAAAATTAGAGTAAAAATGTGCCTCTAGTGCCCACTTTATTGTCTTTATCAGTCCCCCTACTTTCTCTGCCTTTCACATATCAGCCTGCATGTTATTACAAACACTGGATCCATTAATATTTTGAATAGTGTCATGTAAACATCAAAGTCAGTGCCACTTGGGTGAACGAAAATTAATTTCCATGACATAGAACATAATTGTTAACTGGATTTGCTTATCCTATTCCTCTTGTCAACATCATATTTATACAACACTGAATCCAGAGCTGAAGGTTCAATGGGAGAAAACTCCAGTCTGAGCAGACTGTAGCCTGGAAGAGCCCACATGGAGTGGCCCTGAAACAGAAATATGTCCATTCTTATACCCTATTAAACCTTTCTGAGAATGTAGAACATTGTAGTTTGTTGACTACAATGATCTTTTTTTAGATATGGTGTGGGCAAGAATGAGAGACAAAAATGAAAATAACCATCAAGCTCCCCTGAAATTCCAGGGTGGGGAAGCCAGGGTGTGACAATAGCAATGAAAACAGCCAGAGGAAGTTACTTGGTGCAGGATTCTCAACTGAGAGGGATGAGTCATGAAATCATGAGATTTTAGAACTAGAAGTTTTCTAGTCCTGTGTCCTCATTTTATGCATGAGGACATTAATCTTCAGAGGTGAAGTGCTCTGTCCAAGGTTATGAAGCTAGCAAGTAACAGGGCTGGGATTTTAATCTGCATCCTCTAACTTCCTTCTCCCTGGCTATTTGCTCCCTTTTGTTGTTGCTGCTGTTCATCATTTCTATCATGCTTGATTCTTCCTGACATTTCTTGGCAAAGATACTGGAGTGGTTTTCTATTTCCCTCTCCAGCTCATTTTACAGATGAGGAAACTGAGGCAAATAGCATTAAGTAACTTGTCCAGGATCACATAGCCAGTAAGTATTTGAGGTTGAATTTGAATTTAGGTGTTCCAGATTCCAGGACTGGTGTTCTAGCCATTGTACCATCTAGCTGAATGAGATAGAAGTCAACAACTAACTTCTTTCTGACAAGAGACCTTTCTATCTTCCCTGCCTTAATGTCCAGCAATCTCCTGGCACTGGGCCTTTTTCCATTTGAAATTTATTCTACATGTTATCTTCCCCAATTGGAGAATGACATCCTTAAGATATCATTTAAGTTGTCTCATTTTAAAAACTTGCATCCTCAGAGTTCAGCCTAATACTTGCCACATAGTGTTTAATAAGTAATTTATACTCTATTCATCTATTTCCACTGTTCTATCATGAAGCCCTACAATGCCCTAAGGTTCTCTCCATCCAGGAATGTGCTAGAGGAAGCTCTAAGAGCCTCCAGCTAAACTTAGATGTAAGCATTTACTCCTCAGAAATCCCATATCAGGGCTTGATTTGTTATTGTTGCTGCTGCTATTGTTGTTTTTGTTGTTGAGTTTCCAAATTTAAGAAAATATTAAGAGACAAGATTAAACTTAAAAATGTGAATATATATATATCCCTCCCACACACCCCCAGCCAGTTGTTAAACATTCACCAGCACATCCATATATTGCTCTATAAATATTGATTGAGCTCAGCAGTAGTTCAGTAAAAGACTCAGAAAATTAAGTCATTACCAGCCTGGTATTGTGAGTTAATAATAATATTATTGGTATTAATATTTATAATATATCATGATAATGTCATTATATTAATATTACTATTTGTATTTATATAGCACTTTAAAAAGTGATTTATAGCTGTTATCACTCTTGTTTCAGGTTCTAAGATTTGTGATTATGAGAAAAAATTATGGAATAATTGAAAGAATAGAAAGTTTACTGAGTCCTGGGCTTTGGGTTCTAGTCAAGGCTCCATCACTGACTACTTGGGTGACTATGAACAGGTTATATAATTTTTCTGAGCCTCAGGCTCATCTATTTAGGGATCTCTAAGATCCTTTTTGCTCCATACTTTCTAAGTTCTGAAGCCAGATTTGGACTCAGAGCTTCCTATAATCAGGCCTACCAGCCTATATCTTCTGTGTTACCTAGGTATCCATAGTGGGAAAAATATAGATCTCATGATAAGTGCAAAACATTATTGTGGAATTCTATATTATGGTGGGATAGCATAATACAACCTCTGTCAATAAATAAGCCAAGTTTCATAATCAATTGTTCTTCATGATATAAACCTAACAAAAAGGAATCACATCTCTGTGGCTGTGTATAATGGTTTCCATTCATATCTCTCCCTAAGATATTTTGGTTCTTGACAGTTCAGAAATAATAGGCATTTTTCATATTTGCTTTTATTTTACATTATGTTTTCACTTTGAAGTGAAAGGTATTTAGTTTCATCAGATCGCCATCAAAATGGGTCATAAAAGCTGGTTCAGAAAAGATGTTCTAGCACAAAGATAAATAGGCCTTTCAGAGCTGCAGTGGCATCCAAACCAAAGGTAACAACAGGGTGAAAGTACTATCAATGAGTTAAACTTTTTCTGTTTCTGCCATGACCAGAATAAAGAAATGTTAAGGCATAAAAAACCTCCTGTAGGATGAGAATTAATGACAATTAATTACAAAAGAATTTGATGGAGTCTTTAATCACTCCAATTCCAGCAAAGTCAGCCAATGAGTCCATGGGCAAATATTTGAAGACAAGGACAGATTATTTAGTGGCAAAGCTATTTTTGAAGTATTTTTCAAAACTCCAAGAAGCTTTAGCAAATCAAAGGAATTCTAGTTGAATTCTCCAACACAACTACTGACAAACAAGGAAGAAAGCCTCCACTTAACTTGAATCTCAAGCTCTCTGTTCACCCCTTCTATTTCCCAAGGCTCACAATGTTTTCCAGAGAAGGATTTTGGATGTCTGAGACTGAACTTTAAAGCAAGAGATTTTTCACTAGGAAAATAATATCCCAGAGAGGCATGCCTGAAAAGAAGGTTTTAAAGTCAGAAAAATCAGAGTTTGAATATAGCTTTTGGCATATAACAGTTCTGTATCCTCAAGGAAGCCACTTAATTTTTCAATGCTCCAGGCAACTTTTTAAGATAATCAGTCTTATCAATCAACAGTGGGTCTGCCACAGTAGCAGGAATTTCTATAACTGGAATTTTCTACAGTGAAGAAATCACAAGAATACAATTTTCATGCTATATGGCTTACCCTCACCTCCACATACAAGGAAAATAGATAGCCCTATGGGAGTCAACACAGTTAATAAACTTTACCTTTATAGCTTTCCTTAACTAGTATCTATTATTTTATTTACCCTGACTATAAAATGTGAAATAATTTTTAAAATAGGACAAGAAGCATCAAAGTTAGAGTCCTTTTCTTTCCATCCTCCCACCCAAGATTCTCACTTATTTACCCTATAACATATTTTAAAATGAAGAAACACATAAGAAAATAGAAAACTCCTTGCAAGATGAATTTACAAATGGGTTTTTTGCAAACTAAAAAGCAAGTATTACCAATGCTTAAAATTGTGATAGTTCTCAAAAATAGAGACAAAAAGCAATCTCTCAAACTCCTCCATGTAAAACCAATATTATCAAATAAAGAAAAGACAAAGCAGAGAAAGAAAACTATAGATGAATTACACTAATGATTATTGATGCAAATATTTTAAATAAAATTCTTTCAAGAAGCCTACAAAAATATATTCATAAAATCAAGTTCAATTCATAGAGGAAATGCAAGAATGATTCAACATAGAGAAAGCAATAAACTATGCAAAAATCAAAGACTTTAAAACCAAAATGATTATTTCAATAGAAGTAGAGAAAAAAACCTTTGACAAAATATTATATTTGTGAAGGTGGCCTAGCTGTACCAGATGTAAAACTATATTATAAAGCAGCAGTCATCAAAACCATTTAGTACTGCCTAAGAAACAGAGTAGTTGATCAGTGGAATAGGTTAGGTTCGCAAAATATAGCAATGACTATAGCAATCTAGTATTTGACAAACCCAAAGACCCCAGGTTTTAGGATAGATAAGAACTCACTATTGGACAAAAACTGCTGGGAAAATTAGAAACTAGAATGGCAAAAACTAGGCATTGACCCACACCTAACACATTTTACCAAGGTAAGGTTGAAATGGATTCATGATCTAGACGTAAAGAATGATATTATAAACAAATTAGAAGAACACAGGATAGTTTAGTTCTCAGATCTGTGGAGGAGGAAGGAATTTGTGACCAAAGAAGAACTAGAGATCATTATTAATCACAAAATAGATAATTTTGATTACATCAAGTTAAAAATTTTTTGTACAAACAAAACGAATGCAAACAAGATTAGAAGGGAAGCAATAAACTGGGAAAACATTTTTTACATTCCAAGGTTCTGATAAAGGCCTCATTTCTAAAATATATAGAGAATTAACTCAAATTTATAAGAATTCAAGCTATTCTCCAATTGATAAATGGTCAAAGGATATGAACAGACAATTTTCAGATGAAGAAATTGAAACTATTTCCGGTCACATGAAAAGGTGCTCCAAGTCACTATTGATCAGAGAAATGCAAATTAAGACAACTCTGAGGTACTACTACACACCTGTCAGATTGGCTAAGATGACAGGAAAAGATAATAATGAATGTTGGAAGGGATGTGGGAAAACTGGGACACTGATACATTGTTGGTGAAACTGTGAATGGATTCAACCATTCTGGAGAACAATTTGGAACTATGCTCAAAAAGTTATCAAACTGTGCATACCCTTTGGCCCAGCAGTGTTTCTATTGGGCCTAAATCCCAAAGAGATCTTAAAAGAGGAAAAGGGACCCACATGTGCAAAAATGTTTGGGGCAGCCCTTTTTGTAGTGGTAAGAAACTGGAAACTGAGTGGATGCCCATCAGTGGAGAAATGGCTGAATAAGTTATGATATATGAATATTGTGGAATATTATTGTTCTGTAAGAAACAACCAGCAGGATTATTTTAGAGAGGCCTGGAGAGACTTGCATGAACTGGTGCTAAGTGAAATGAGCAGAACCAGGAGATCTTTGTACATGGGAACAGCAATATTATATGATGATCAATTCTGATGGAGATGGTTCTCTTCAACAACGAGGTGACTCAAACCAGTTCCTATTGTTCAGTAATGAAGAAAGCCATATACACCCAGAGAGAGGCCTGTGAGAACTGAGTGTGGACTACAACATAGTATTTTAACGCTTTCTGTTGATGTTTGCTTTCATTTTGTTTTCCTTCTTAGGTTTTTTTTTTTTCTCTTTCTAGATCTAATTTTTCTTGTGCTGCAAAATAACCATATAGATATATATACATATATTGGATTTATCATATATTTTAATATATTTAACATGTATTAGACTACTTGCCATATAGGGGAGGGGATAGAGGGATGGAGGGAAAAATTTGGAACAGACAGTTTTGCAAAGGTCAATGCTGAAAAATTACTCATATGTTCTGTAAATAAAAAGCTTTAATAAAAAGTATCATATTTGTTTATGCTGTAACAAAATGCTCAGAATCATAGGCATAGAAGAGCTCTTTGTTAATAGGATCCTAAGGGTATGTTTAAAATTAAATCTATTATTGTTTGCAGGGAAGAAACATTATAAACATTCCCTGAACAAATTAGGATAAAACAATCAACAAGTTTATCTTAAGTGCCTAATATGTTCCAGGGACTGTGCCAAACACTGAAGATACAAAAGCAAAAGGGAAAGACTCTGTTCACAAGTACTTTTATGTTCTAGCAAAGCAGATATTGTATATATATGTATATGCATATACATATATATGTCTCCATTATATGTATATATAATGAATATAGTGCCAATATTGAAATTGAGAAAGGCATCATTTAGAAGGTATCTCTTGAGCAGAATTTTGAAGGGATTATCCCTCCACACTAAGACTTAAGAAAATTTTCAAAATGCTAGAGATGAGGACAAAATTAAACTTATAAATATTGGCAAAAAAGAAGACTTGCGAATGATATGATAATGTACTTGGAACCCTAGAGAACAGAATAGAAACTAAATGAGAATACTAATAGATTCAGTTAGATAGCAGAATTCAAAATAAACTAACAAAAATCTCCAGAACTTCTAGACAGTACAGGAAGAAAGTAAACAGGAAAAAAATTCTATATAAAACAAGTAAAAAAAAAAAAGATCTAATAATTCACCTTCCAAAACACATGCAAAATTACATCTTGATAGCCACTAAATAACAAATAAGGCAGCAACAATAATAGCTAGAATTTACATTGTGTTTACAATGTGCCAAATATTTATAAACATATATCATTTGATCCAGATGTGGATATACACCTAAGGCTCTCTCCTTACCTTTCTTTTATTTTCTCTTTATACTTTCTTTTTTAGTATGTACTGATTTATATATGTGTTATCTTTCCTATTAGAATGTAAGCTCTTAAGGATAGGAACTATTTTTCCTTTCTATTTGTATCCTTAACACTCAGAACTTAATAAATATTTGCTGATTGAGATTCAAACAACTAAAAATTACTCTGTAAAGAACTTAAATGAGACAAATTATTGGATTATTATTGTTCATGATTAGATCCTTCCAATACATAGTGTGCTCAAAATCTTTAAGTTTTAATAACTTCAGAAATATAAATGCTATAAACTTACAAAAAATCATTTGAAAGTTTAATTATTGAAATGACTTTTACATTTAAAAGAAATTTATTAGTTTTGTTAATTTTTCATAATAAATATTTAATTTTAATCTTAACAAAATAGGGTATCTTGCCATTATGCACTGTGTGAGGCACGATTTCTGAATTACACTTTCTTAGACTGGTAGATTGGTAAAGAAGTTCCTCTTGACTGGCCACTTCAGTTATCTGATTTCTCTATATTGGACTATTTCTTGTGGGGTCATGTCAAAACTGTCATTTGCACATCAAAATCTCATTGTTTAGATGATTTTAAAACTAGGATTACAAATCTAATTCTATCAGTCACTGAGTAGCAACTGAGGAAAGTTTTTACTAAAGTTTACTAAGTTCAAAAATCCTCTAAAGATGTTATATTTCAATGTTAATCATTTTATTGTGGTATTATTGATATATTGTTATTAATTATTAATATTAATGCATTATAATAATTTTAAATGTTAAAATTTAAATCTTTAAATGTTAATATAATTAAATGTTTAATGTTATAATTAAATGTTAAATATTTCACATTTTAAAATAAAATAAAAATTTTGAGTTAGTAGCATTTGTACTTCTGCAGTTATTAAAGCTTAAAACTGCACAACCACTGTACTATTATATACATATATATTTACATATATATGTATATTTATATATATATATGTCACTTCCTATATAATAAAAAAGATTCTACTTGCTAAACCAATTTGTAGATTTAGTATTACACTGAAGAAATGGCTTTGGGAATGTTTTAAACAAAAATAATGAGAATTAATTTGGAATAATGAAAGTTAGAATATTAAAGGAAATAATGGGGGAAAATATGAATGGAAGACACATAGTATTATCAAACTTGAAACTTTATTACAAAGTAATATTATCATCAAAACTATTTGGTAGAGATTTTAGAATACAAACAAAAGTCGATCAGTGAAATGATTAAATAAATAAGAAACAGCAATCAAAAAAATGTACCCTACTGTTTGATATACCCAAGAAAATAAATTACTGGGGAAAGAACTCCCTTCATTGTTCCCTTACCCTGAATTCTTTTTGGGAAACCTCAGATTATAATTCAAATACAGTTTATATCTAGATCTCTACATAGGTAAAAGAATCCTACCTTTCAGGCAAGCATGGGCTCTATGGTGCAAGACAGCCTTTATTTTACTCCCAAGGAAAATGCAGAAAGATTTCACAGTAATCCATAAGTAGTCTTTACAGTGTTCCTCTCTGGTGATTTCTACCTTTCTCCCTAGATTCTATAATGCTATAATAGCCTCATAGTTGCCACCCTGCAGGTTGAACTCAGTTTAGAATGCAACAGATTTTTTAGGTTGCTAGAAACCCCTCCCCTGACATTTCACTGAGTCCCACTTTCATCCCAGGGGTATATAGAGGCCTTTAGAATGCTGACATTATTCTAAGGGCTTGAGTGACCCCTGAAAGGAAAACAAGATGGTATTAACTTCTTCCTATCAGATTTGCACTGTCCAAATAAGCCACTGTTATAGGAAATGACAAAATCCAAGGGTTTTTTTTAATTCATCTAGCTTCTTAAACTATGGTTTGTGACTCCATATGACTGAATATGGGGATCACAAAATTAGATTCATTACCAGTAAATGTTTGATCTTTATATCTGTTTTATATGCCACATACCAGGAGTCACATACATTTTTTTTAGGCAAAAAGGGGTCACAACTGGAAAAAGTTTAAGAAGCTCTGTTCTATGCCATGATTCAGTTCTTTAGTGATCCTTTAGCAGTAAGATCACTTAGTCAATTTTCTCCATTCTACAAAAATGGCACTGTTCAATAACTTTCCCTATTTTGCCAGAAAACAAGCTTCTGAGATTCTCTCTGTTCCCTTTCTCCCTAGAAGACTGAAATCCCAAATTTTAAAATTTGAGATATATAGAAATGTAATCTTGAGGTTAATTGTTCTCCACAATGCTTTCTCTTTCTGGAAGACTAGATTCAAAATTTGAAGTCCAGGAATACTCCTCCATGAAAGAAAGCACATAGAATTCCCATGTGACTGGTAGCTATTAGCAACTATTGGAGAAAAATGTTGTGTGAATGAATAGGCATTTGCCACCCATCTCTTACCCTTTAACCCAGTCTTAGCTCACTTACTGTCTTGTTTGCCTTCTTTTAAGGGAAATAGACAGAAAGGGCCAACCCTCCACTTTTTATAGGCACAGAAAAAAGAGGGAATTTTGATCCACAGTAGTCTAAGTTCATTATTAACTATCCCCAAAGGGTCAACAAATGGGCATGTCCACACCCTCCATAGAGTAATTATTAATTGGTACCTCCCTACTTTCTAGTTATTTATAAGAGGAGTGAACAAATGTCTTCCCAGGCCTTAGACAAAACAATAGGTCTTAGAAAAGGAGGTAGCTAAAGGCCTACCAGCTGCATTAAGGAAAAAGGGAATCTATTGATTAAAAGATCAAGACCTTTCCTAACCTTTATAGTTTAGAAATCAAATGTATCATTTTGTCTCAAACCCTCTGGGAAAGATGAGACTAGCTATTATAGACTCTAAGCAAAAGGAAGATGTGCACAGGACTTCTGTTTTATGCTGGAAATGTTAGAAAGGATACAAAAAAGTAATATTTGATACTTCTTACTAAAGCTTTGTTTTCTGATGAGAACTCAGTCTCAACTATGGCTATTTACCTCTGCTCCTTTACTCTAATTTACTCTTTTCTTCTCTTTTTTCCCCTCTTCTCTTGTCTTCCTTCTCCTCCTCCTTTTTCTCCTCCTCTTTCTTTTCCTCCTCCGCCTCCTTTTCCTCCTCCTCCTCCTCTTCCTTCTTCCTCTTCTTCTGCTTCTTCCTTCTTTTTCATTCTTCTTTTTCTTCCTCTTCCTTTTCTTCTTCTTCCTCTTTCTTTTCTTCTTTTTCTTCCTTCCTCTTTCTCTTCTTCTTCTTCTTCTTCTTCTTCTTCTTCTTCTTCTTCTTCTTC
>JAJPUD010005165.1:64875-90957 GCA_023553655.1 Myrmecobius fasciatus
TCTTCTTCTTCTTCTTCTTCTTCTTCTTCTTCTTCTTCTTCTTCTTCTTCTTCTTCTTCTTCTTCTTCTTCTTCTCTCTCTCTCTCTCTCTCTCTCTCTCTCTCTCTCTCTCTCTCTCTCTGCATATGGCCAGGTCAGAATTTAAATCACCTCCTTTCTCTCTTACTCTATTCCAGAGTGTTCTCTTACTTAGTCATGTGATTTCATGTCAAATAAAACCAAAAAGCTCCCTAGGAGAGGAATTTGTACTATAATACTTTTTATAGAAATGCTTGTTTGTATCTTTATAATTTTTATTATTAATAATATTCCCACTTCATACAAATCATTTTCCATAGATTTACATTTATATTAAACTAGAACTTTCTCTAAAAGCCCATGAACTTGCTATGCCCTCAAGAAAACATAGAAAAAGGAAAATAAATAACCTATGTGTAAAAAACTATTACAGTTCTTTTTTGTTATAGCAAAGAACTGGAAACTAAAGGTGGCCCATGAATTGGGTAATGGCTGTACAAATTATGGTATATGAACATAATATAATATTATTGTCCCAAATGAAATAACAAGCAGGATGGTTCCAGAGAAGCCAGAGGAAATATATAAACTGATACACAGTAAACTGAGCAGAACCAGGACAGCAATTTAGGAGTACATACTGTTGACCATTCTTTCCTTTTGGGTAGTTTTTTCTGAGATCATGGTATACTGGATAAAAAAAAATTGGATTTTTGGAATCAGGAAGACTTGGGTTTAAACTCTGCCTCAGATACTTGGCTATATGAATGTACTTAGCATTATTAGCCATTTTTTTAAATCTTAGTTTCTTCTTTTGCAAAATGAAGGATTTTCACCTCCTGGCAGAAAAGTGATAGATTCGGGGTACATAATGAGACATATTTTTTGAATATGGCCAATATTGAAATTTGTTTTGCTTATTTATTATATATAGTTATTATAACATTTTTGTTTTTCTTTTATTCAGTGTAAGGGATGGTAGGAGGGAGATAATATTAAATGAAAAAATCAATTTGGAAAATATAAAAACTATAGTGCATTATGAAAAAGAAACAAGATTAGATGATTTCATTCAATGGCTTTAACAATCCTTTTCAATCCTTTTAGCTTTAAATCTATAATATTATGATTTTTCTCTTGAGAAATATCATTCCATTATACAACATTTCCTGCTTGGACTCCTTTTTTCTTTGGGAAGAGAAGTGCCATTCTATTAAAGACCAGACTCTTCCTTTCTTGGAAAGAGGAGCAAGTCTATCCTATCACACCAGGAGTAGCAACATTGTAAAGAAAAACAATTTTGAAAAACTTAAGAATTCTTGACAAATGTAGTGATCAACTATAGTACCAGAGGACTGATGAGGAAATATGCTATCCACATCCCAACAGAGAGGTGATAAGTAGATAGATGATAGATAGACAGACAAATATAGCCAATGTCAGAATTTATTTGCTTTCTTATTCATATTTGTGATAAGATGTTTTTTAAACAAGGCTGTTTTTTTAAAAGAAGAGGGAGGCTAGTCCCTACCCCAAAAAATGTTAAGAAAGAGAAAAGAAAGGGGGAAAAGGTCACTGAAAAGTTTTTAATGCAGAGAAGAGAATGGAATAAAGATCTGAAAGAATTACAGGCAAGTAAAACAGATTTGAAAGTTACCGGTTGAATTTATTATCTATTTCAGAAGGCAAACAAACTATATACAGTAGAGATTCATAGTTTCATGTACAATCCTATTTTTCAGTTCTATTGTGTACATAGAAATACTCATTTTATTTGGTATTTACTATGTTCAGAATTTAAAAAAAAATTTTTTTTCAAGTCCATGGACTTGCAAGTATTCATTAAATGCCTCTCTCTGTTAACAGACTGATGAAGAGTCATGTCTATTTTATTGAGTGAGAAGTGCTAGGCTGAAGTCTAATATAACATTCTATTGGTTGCTTGCTAAAAGGTACTAAGAGTTGCTGACTGAGAAGAGTCAATTGAACCTAAAAATCCATCCCCAGAGAAGTGCTCATAACAGACCAATAGAGAAAACCTAATAGTGTTGCTAACACCTCTTGACATTAGAATGGATCAACAATAATCAGTAGCTGACAAAATCTTTCTAAAGGCAAAAAAATGCATTTAAGTGAATACAATGGAATAAATGAGATCTGAGGCACACCAACTTAGATGGGACAAAGCTCTCCAATAAATTCTACCACTGCTCACACAAGAATAATCTATTGAAGGAACTGATACTTCTACACAGGTCTTAGAATTCATGACATATACCACATATCTTTTTCCATGATTTTGCTGTTGATAAACCTTTTAGTAAAATTTGACTAGGAAAAGAAACATATAGACCAGAATTAACCAAACAACAAGATATTTGATTGGGAACTTTTTAGACAAGACATTTTAGACTGGAACTTATTAGAGAGAAATACTTATCTGTCAGGGTGGCTAGATGTCAAAGTGGATAGAGTACTGGACCGGGAGTCAGGAAGATTCATGTTCCAGAGTTCAAATCTGCTCTTAGACACTTATAAGTCATGTGGCCCTGGGCCATTGAACTGGAGAAGGAAATGGCAAGCCACTTCAGTATTTTTATCAAAAACCAAAACCAAAACCAAAACCAAAAACCAAATAGGGTCGCAAAGAGTCAGACATGAGTGAAACAACTGAAGTACAACAACATTTATCTATCACCCTGTTTGCTCATATTTAAATCCCATGAGAATAATTTTTAGTAGTCTGAATCTTTCACCACAGTCACTGAAGAAAATTTAACAAATTATCATTCTAAAGTGTCTTCCCTAAGCTTTCAAAAGGATTTTTCAAAGAACTTTGTGAAATGCCTTGCTCATTTTCTTTTCAGAATCTTTCCCAGTAAGCTGACTGAGGTTATTGTATTTAAACCTAATCAGGCAAGTGAGAAGGGGAAGAAAAAAGTGAATGGGTTTCTAGAGATACATGGAATTCACTGATTTTATTCTAATTTGATAGTATTTCTAAATGCAAGATCATGGGTGTTAGTTGAAAATATCATTATCAGGGGCAGCAAGGTGACAGAATGGTTAGAGCACTTGTCTTAGAGTCAAGAAGACCTGAATTCAAATCTGCCCCAAACACTTTCTGAATATGTGACTCTGGGCAAGTCACTTACCTTCAATTATGTCCAAACTACACACTCCCCCCCCCCCCACAATACACACATGTTCACAGAGAGAAAAGAAGAAAGAATATATAATTGTAACTGGAACACAGACTTTTTCAGAGAATACTGCAAATTTAAATGGGAAATACCTGACTTAATTAGATAAAATGCTATTTAAATGTAATAATGTATAGATACAACAATATACTGAAACCATCTCAAAAAGGCTGGAAAGAACCAAGTGTTAAATTTTCAGCATGAGCTGAAATACCTCAGAAATCAGCAAATGTTATAAATCATGGCTTGATTCATTTAGATAATCTTCTAGACTCAAGAAAATGAGGGAGAAAATGTTAATCATGCAAACAACTTATAAGTATATCTTGCACTTTTTTTTCCTGGAGAGCTGGTTGTTAAATATTTACCAAAACACCTTTGATTACAGAGATTGGCAAATGAAAAAAGATAAATAGAATGTTCTCCTGAATGAGCAAAAACTTAATTTATTGGCAAGTTTTGTGACACTTTAGAAGGCATACTTTATTCTTTATTCATACTGACATGTGCATATGGTTTCTGTTAGATGTGTCTATGTCTTTGGAAAGGTCTTATCACCTACTAATTACTTTTATCCACTCTAATGATGAGAGGTGTTAGAAACACTATTAGGTTTTCTCAATAGGTCTGTTATGAGCACTTCCCTGGAAATGAATTTCTGGGTTCAATTGACTCCCTTTCCCAGTCAGCATTTCTTAATACCTTTTAGCAAACAGCCAGTAAAATGCTGTTTTAGGCTACCTCTTAGTGAAACAGATATGACTTTTTTGTTAGCAAAGAATGAGGGAAGTATTTAATAAAAAGCATTTTATCTAATTAAGTCAGGTAAAAAAGTGCTTTAATTATGTGTAAAACTTTAGAACTAGGTTATACAGATTAACCAGTCATCTTAATTAATCTTCAATTACTCTATTTCATTTCTCTATTCAAAACAAGTCTCTTTTTTCCAGTATCACAAATAAATACTACTTAATAACAAAATAAGTCACACCTTCAATGCACTAGCATTATTCTTGTCACTAAACTGAAAAGAGAAAGGATATTTTATTTATTTATTTATTGTTTTGCTGAGGCATTTGGGGTTAAGTGATTTGCCCAGTGCCACACAGTCAGGAAGTGTTAAATGTCTGAGGTCATATTCAAACCCAGTGCCTCCTGACTTCAGGAGATTTTAATTTTTACGTATGTAACAACTCAAAGCTAACATGAAAAAGAGGACTTTTTTGCTATCCACTTTATACACAATAAAGTGAATTCTGAGTGAAAGATTGAGTTAGAATGCCAAACCTCACTTACTTTTGCTGTTGTTGCCTTCTCCCACTTTTATTTGTATGGGAAACCTAGAGGAATTTGGGGCCATGGGAAAACCTTAGAGCCTAAGACACACACAGCTTTTGAACAGTTTCTTTGACAGTGTCATATCCCTTCAAAATTGGTTTGAGGGCAGAGAAATCCTATAAGGAACATATAATGAATTTCCAACACTAAGTCAAATACATTTCTGGACTAATGGGATGCGATTCAGGCCCAGACATAAAAGGTTCAAAAGTACATTAAATGTTCATAGGCCCTGCTTAGCTGTTCATTTGTTTTGTGTTCCAAACAAGCTTGTCTCCTTATATGCAAGACTGTCCTAAACAAAAATCTGCACTCTGCTAAAACTTTGAGAATTGTCATGTTCATTATTTTATGAGAGGAAAACAGCTAAGTTTTTTGTCTACTTGTAATGAGATTTTGCTTTCATCACTGAAAAAAACTAAAAGATTAAAAAAACTAAAGATACTAAAAGGCTTGGGATATTTAATGTTTCGAAGTACTTCAATCTTTGGGTTTTAAATTAAAAATTGGTAGCAAAGCCCTCTCTTCCTCATATGTAGAACATGTGGTCTTTTAACTTGGTATCCCTGCTGAAGCCAGAAACTTCAGGGAAACTTCACAATCATATGTGCTATGAGATCCTAGCAACAACCAAGAGACCCAAAAAACTATGCGATTTTGACCAACAAAGCACCACACAGAAGAGACAACATCACACACAAACCTTTTGGGGAGCAGCACCCATAGAAGCATCATGATGACCTAAATAGAAGAAAATGGTAACCCAACAGCCCCAGAGTCCTCTCCACGTGTCCCCTACATATTCATCCCTCCACATCACATATTCCCTATGTACCCTCTCTTCTCATTGGAGAGAAGACTTCATTTTTAGGTGGAAAATGTCCTGGTACTAATTTTCATTATAGTATTTCATGAAGTATCTTTATTTTGAAACACATTGTGTCCCTTGACTGACTGGTAAAAGTAAACATATCAGTGGGGGCTTATAAACTATGATTCTGAGTGTATCTAAACTCACCAAGCATCTTGAATCTGCAGATTTTCTAAGCTCCTCATAAACAAAGGAAGATGAAAGGGAAGAAAGGCAATTTGCTTTCCAAATTTTAAAATTTTTTGCATCCTTCAAATGCTATGACTTCTTTTCAACTCTCAGGCCACTGCTGTAACTAACCCCAAAACTGTTGTGATGACTGCCTTGTTGAGGTTGAAAGGAACACATGTGAAGTTCATGTCAGAACCCCCTAAAACAAAATGTTCTCATTTGGCTCTTTAGCCAGACCAGCCGACAATCTCTTCCAGTCATTCATGGCCCCTACTAATGCAAACTGACTCTCCCACCAGCTGCAGTCAGGGCTGCCTACAGATTTGTCAATCTGCCTTTCCCACATTGGAGAGCCAAGTGAAGGTGTCAATTCCTGCGCCACTTTGTCCTCTCAAAGTGATAGCGACCAAGCTGAAGTCAGCAAGCCGAAGCAGAGAAAATGCATCTGCAGGTAATTAGTAACAATCAGGGCTGCCCTGAAACTGCTGACTACAGCAGTAATGAGCTGGGCACATGTCATTGGCTTGCAAATGGAGAGCCCGCTTATGAACCGTGGCAGCAAGCAGTAAGAGCGGGGATTTTTTTAACTTAATATTTAATGTGGCATAAAAACGATGGAGAGAAATCGAGTTGTTCTCTAATCAGATGTTTAGTCGCCAGTCCATAACACAAGGGAGTCAGTGAATGAAGCGGTACTGAGCACTGTCATCGACATTCTCTTTCAGCATCATTTAGCCCGATTTCCTTCCTTTTTTAAAAAAGAGAGAGAGAGAGAGAGAGAAAAGAGTGGGAAAGGACCCAAGGTTGAGACGGCAGTGCTCCAATTCCCACAAACTATATCATTATACACCTAACCCTTCAGGCTATCAGGGAGAGGGAGCTTTGTACAGGCTCTCCCCATGTACCATCAATTACAATGTGAATTTTTTACATTATATTCCTGCAAGTTGTGATGAGCCCCAGACCACAATTGGGGAAAATGAAAAATGGGACTGTAATTCACCCAGCCCCTTTACTACCAGACTGCTTTGCATTAAACTGTTTTATGACAAGACTTAAAGACTGAAGAATCACAATATGAACTCGACTTAGGTCAATTTGTGGATGAAAGCCCAACATGGCCCAAGACTTTCTCATAAAACCTGCTGAAGCTTGAACTGCAGATCCCAGTCTATCTAAAGAGCTAGATTAGTTTTCTTGGTCACAATAAAATGCATTTCTCAAACTCTTAGAACAGTATTTCCAGATCTTCATCCTAGGATACAGGGCTTTTCAGCCCCACAACGAGACCTAGAGTAATGAGCTTAGAAAATGCATGAATTTATTTTATCTAAAGGACTGGGGTCCAATGGGTAAAAATGAATGAAGAACCATCCTTTTTGTGATTCAGCTGAACTTTAGTCTTCTAATAAGAAAGCTCTTCTATGAGTACTCTTTTTTTCAATGAGCACTATAGTATAATAGAAAGAAGGTTAGATTTGAACTTAGAAGACCTGAGTTTAATTCCCAACTTTGACACTCACCACTCCCAATGTGATTTTCAACATGTCACTTAAATTCTCCAGGCCTTAGCTTGTTCATTTATAAAATGAGAGATGGCATGACCTCTAAGATTCCTCTCAATATTTAGTTTTTCAGAGGACTATATGATTTAAGGACTTGCATCCTATGAAGAAAAGCATCTGTTTAGTGAACAATTTAACCAATTACCACACATGCCTTTGGGGGAAATTACTGTGCCAAATGGCATAATCCAACAAAACCACCCAGGTGACATGGAGAATGACAGCATAACAGATCACATTTGGACAGCTTGCTTTATAGTTTACAAAGGACTTTTAGTAAGTGTTTAATAGATGCTTGTTAATTAATTGATTGATTAGAATTAAAAAAAAAAACAGATGGGTGAAAGTAGTAGATTTTCAGGATTGGACTAAACTGGTAAACTAGGAACCACATCTTTACATGGTTTCAGGTTAGAATGAATTTCCCAAGGCTGTCTTCTCATCTAAGCCTGTACTTCAAGAAGGTATCAGGGGATACCCTGTGCCTTTCTAATGTGGAAGGAAAAGTTGTCCACAGCAAACATTTGGTAAAATTTAAATGAGAATTTTTACAGCTAGACTCAAAAATGTCAATTTCACAAATACATTATAAGGAGTGGTTTTTCTAAAGGAGAAAAAAGAAAGTTGGAAAGGTTTAGAATATTGATCTTATAATAGTCAACAATGTTCCATGGCATTCAAGAAATTTCATGTGATGAACTGATGCTAAGTGAAATGAGCAGAACCAAGAGATCATTATACACGGCAACAACAAAACTAACTATATGATGATCAATTCTGATGGACCTGGCTCTCTTCAACAATGAAATGTTTCAAACCAGTTCCTATTGTTCAGTGATGAAGAGAGCCATCTACACCCAGAGAGAGGACTGTGGGAACTGAACATGGACCACAACATAGTGTTTTAATGCTTTCTGTGAATGTTTGCTTGCATTTTGTTTTCTTTCTCAGGTTTTTTTTTCCTTCCTTCTTGATCTGATTTTTCTTGTGCAGCAAGATAATTGTATAAATATGTATACATATATTGGATTTAACATATATTTTAACATAGTTAACATGTATTGGACTATTTGCCATCGAGGGGAGGGGGTGGGGTGAAGGAGGAGAAAATTTGGAATAGAAGGTTTTGCAAGGGTCAGTCTTGAAAAATTACCCATGCATATGTTTTGTGAATAAAAAGCTTTAATACAAATTTTTAAAAATAAAAAAAGAAATTTCATGTGATTTTAAGCTGTATTAAGAGAAAGCATAGTATTTTTTTGCCTTTTTATTGTTTGCTGCACAATTTTTGCATGTTTCTTTTTTGTATTTTTTTTCTTTTGGATCTGATTTTTTTTCTTGCACAATCATTCTTGGAAATTCTTGAAAATATAGTTAGAAGAATTGCACATGTTTAACCTATATCTGATTGCTTGCTGTCTTGGGGAGGGAAGAAAGGTGTAGAGAGAGGGGAAAATTTGGAACACAAGGGTTTGCAAAAGTGAATGTAGAAAACTATCTTTGTGTGTATTTGGAAAAATAAGATACTAATAATTTTTTTTTAAAGAGAAAGAAAGATAATGCCTAGGACTAAGGAAAAAGTAGTGTAATAACATGGCTATGGAGTCAGAGAAAATCTGTTTTCAAATCCTGCCTTTGACAATACCTTAAGCAAGTCATATTACCTTATTGAGTTTGTTTCCTTATCTATATACATGTATATTCATCTGTCTATAGTTATATAAATATCAGACTAATCTGCTGATTATGCTGATAAACTTTTCAGGTTTAAATCTATAATCCAAATCTATGCTGTGACCAGACCATATAAGTATGATTATGTCCAGTTCTTGGTATTATATTTTAGGAAGTGCAGTGGCAAATTAAAGATATTTTGCCCCAAGAAGACCTAAGAACACATTATACTTGTCTCATTGAAGAAGCATGGAAGATGGATAGGCATGGTGATAGCCTGTAAGAAAGGGACACCCATTTTGCAAAAGTCCAGGCAAAAGGAAGAAAGGAATGCACTTGAAAAATGTTGTAAAGGTAGAAATGGTAAAATTTGGTGACCAATTAAATATGTGAAGTGAGAGAGAGTAAGAAATCAAAAATAGTGCTGAAGCTATGAATCTGGAAGACTATAAAGATGGTGGTACCTTTGATAGAAATAAGGAAGCTTGGAAGCCGACTGAGTTTGGGGGAAAGATAATGATTTCTGTTTTGGACATGTTAAATTTGGGTTGTTTATGAAACCTCTAGCTTGAAATGTCCAATAGGGAGGTGGGTATACAAGTGTTAGAACTTAGGGGCTGGATATATTGATCTTGGGGTAGGTCAAGGTCTTTCACTGCCTCCAAAGCCATCTCCAGTCATCCTGATCCATATCTTGCCACTGGACCCAGACGGTCCCAGAGGAAAAAAGTAAGGCTGGTGACTTCCCTTAAATACAATTCATTTGCATGTCATGGCATTATTCCCACGATGATTTATAGTCCTTTTCAAGAACAAAGGACAAACAACAACAATAGCAATAGAGAAAATAATCAAAATCACAGAATAACTACTAGGCTATGAGTTTAGGTTAACTGCCTTGAACAGAAATAAGAAAATTAGGAGGATTCTTTGGAAAGATTATTTCAACAGGAAGGAAGAAAAAAGTATTGATTAAGCACTTACTTTGTGCCAGACACAAATTTGCTTTATAAATATTATCTCATTCAATACTAATAATGATAGCTAACATTGATATAAGTATTTGCTAAGTGTTTTACAATATGATCTTATTTTATCCTTATATTTATTTGTTATTATTATCCCCATTTTACAATTGAGGAAACTGAGGCAGACAGAGATTAAGTAAAATAACCCTTTAACCATTGAGGGGGTGGGGCAGATGGGAAAGGTGGGAAGAAAAACAAAAGCAGGTGAATACAATTTGAGATGATGTAGTATAAGGATTTACTGTGAGCTGACACCATTATGGTAGCTGTGAAGGCTTAGGGAAAAATACCTTTAAAATGCTGGCGAGTGAGTGGAACACATTCTTTATAGCACAGTTTCTGGCATACCCTTCCCTCCCCCTCAGTCAATTTATTATTTCCTGTGAATTCTTTATATAAAGTATAAAAACACAAAATTGGCCTGCATTTGGAGGCTTCACTGATGTTCTCATCTTTGGTGGGAAATAGCATACAAGAAAAGAACATAACAGTAAGATAGAATGGAAAAAGAAATAATAAATATTTTGACAGAAAGTATAAAAAACATTTCAGGAACTGGACAGAATGGTATACACAGCAGCAGTTAACATAGTTTTAAAAAATAGGAAGAAAGGTAAAGTCACAAAAGAATGCTTTTAAGGATAGGTATCAAACACTATTTGGCAAAAATTACTTAGAAAAGCAATTAGAGATCTGGGGGAAAACATTGAAAGATTAAATTGTTATCTACATGGTACATATAGTTAAACAAACAAACAAAACAGAATGCTAAATTGGTCAAACAAAAAAAAAGAAATCTACAGAAAAGAATCTAGAAAAGCAAAGTGTGTCTCCATTGTCCATTCACTTAATCTCGAAAAAGAGATAAGCACACTTGGAGTGGAATTTCAAAAGACTCTTTTTGAGTTTGATGTCATGAATCGAAATAGTAGACCAACTATTTTAAAGCAGAGTAATTGTTTAATTGGATTTTGCTATAAATATTATGAATGGATACTTTGTCCCATAATTGTCAACCAAATGAGATATGTGTAAAATACTTAATATGATGGATGATAAGATAATTATATCAAAGAAAAATGACTGGAATTCTAGCATCTCTAAAAAGCTGGAAAGCAGTGGAGACAGTTAAGATCTATAATTACTGGCTCAAACACTTAACAGTGGCACATGAATTACTAGCAGAGCCTTTTCTCTCAGACACAAACTTGATTCAGCATCACAGAAGTCATCACATAATTACTAGTCAGTCAACAAGCATTTATTAAGCACCTACTATGTGCTAAACACTGGGGATACAAAAAAAAAGGCAAAATACAATCCCTTCTCTCAAGGAACTCACAATCTGATGACAAAAAGAACATGCACAGACAAGAGCTATACAGGATAAGTTGGAGATAATATCAGAAGGAAGGTATTAAGATTAAGTAGTAAGGAGAAAGGCTTCTTGCAGAAAGTGGGATTTGAAATGAAATTTGAAGGAAAACAGGGAAACCATAAGGCAGAGTTGAGGAAAGTAAGAAGCCCAGGCATGGAAGAGAGCCTGTAAAAATGGATGGAAAGGACAGCTACAGTGTCCATATATGAGAGGAACAGCAATGTACTCTGTGACCCAGTGTCACTGAAACCAGTGAATAGAAATAAGTTATAAGAAGTCTGGAAAAGTAGGAATGGACCAGGTTAACAAGAATTTTAAAAGCCAAACAGAGAACTTTATATTTAGTCCTGGAGACAAAAGAGAACTACTGAGATTTATCTGATAGGAGGATGACATGATCAAATTTGTACTTTAAGGAAGATCAGTTTGAAAAATTAATGAAGGATGGACTGGACTGGAGAGAAATTTGAGGCAGAGATACCGATTAGCCCTCTATTGTCCAAATATGAGGATAAGATTTACACCAGAATACTGACAATGTCAGAGGAGAGAAAAAGATGTTATGAGGGCAGAGACAATAGTATTTGATAATAGACTGGCCATATATGGTGAGAGAGAATGTTAATTCAAGAATGACTCCTAAGTTTCAAGCTTAAATGACTGAGAAGATGATGGTACCTTCTTCAACAGTAATAGGGAAGTTAGGAAGAGGGAAAGTTTTGGAGGGCAAGATGATAAGTTCAGGTTTTGATATGTCAAGTTTAAAATGTTTATGAGACAGCCAGTTCAAAATGTTCAATGTACAATTGTAAATACAAGACTGAAAGTCAGGAGAGTGATTAGAACTGAACAAATAAATCTGAGAATAACCTACATAGAGGTAATAGTTGAATCGATGGGAGATGGAGAGTGAGGAAAGATCAAACAAGTAGGAAGAGAATGAGGAGAAAACAATATCACAAAAGGCTAAAGTCTGCAGAAAGGTCAAGAATGATAAGGGCTGAGAAAAGACCATTATGTTGAGCAATCGAGAGATCACTGGTTACTCTAGGGAGAATATTATCAGTTGATTTAGGCCAAGTTTTTGTGGAATACTTTATACAAGGCATTAATAGAAAACAACATATTGGATGAGGGATAAAAAGAATGTGACAAAAATATCACAGGTATAAAGATCAATTTATTATTGATTTAGTAATTCTTGAACAAGTGCCCAAAAGCACTGTAGCACCTACATTGTTTATATCTCAGCTTCTTAAATTGTGGGTCATGACCTCATATGGGCTCTTAAACTGAATGTGAGGAATGAAAAATTATGATTCTTTATCAGTAAATATTTGATTTGTATACCTATTATACATATATGCATATATATATATACACTTTTATACACAGAATTGCATAAAAAGTTCTCAGGTGAAAAGGGGTCGTGAGTGGAAAAAAGTTCAGAATCCCTGATCAATATGATTATCACCAAGTCTTTGCCTCAGTCTCACTCACATGATTTGTTCATATAAAACAGATCAAAGTATAGTGGGAATGTTAGCATACTTGATGTCCAAATTTAAAACCTCCTGCTAACACAATAATGTCAAGAAATATTAATAGAAATGTAGCATTTTTCAGCTAGTTTAAGGCCAGTATGATTCTTCTTATTCTTGATTTCATTATTATCTCTCCTATAGATCTGAATATGGCTTCCAATTTAAAAAGGGGGTCAAACCAAAACATATTATAAATCACTTGATGTACATAGTTGACATCAAGTTATATGGCTCCATTGGAAAACATATTAAACAGCTCATCTCATTCATCTCATGAAATTCTTAGTGTGTGATAAAGAAAGATAGTCTGCAGGTTTCAAGCTTGAATCCAAAAGTTATGCTCCATCAATGCATGAAGGTAAATTCTACAATTTCTACAAATGCATTTGTCTCCTCCAAACAAGAAACATTAAGCATAAAGATATGAAGGAGAAGCCTGTAATCAAATACATTAAGAGACTTAGCAGCATCCTGAATTCGAAGCTGAATGGGAAGAAGAAAAACATTTAAAGTGATTAACGCCTAAACAATAGTAGTCTGTGTGCTTTTGTAACTCCAAAAAAAATGGACTATAACATCTTTGGAAAGTATCTTAACTAAATATCCTAAAATTCACATGATTTTAATAAAATATAGAGCATCTACCCTCTAAGCAGCTATTAAAAAGTTAACATTTCCTCACCAAAAATAAAGAGAATTGATGGACATTCTCAGAGCACCCAATAAACAGGTTTAAAAAAATCTCTATAAATAGTTCTGGAACCAGTAAACATCACTTCATGTAACAATAGTCAATAATTATAACTAGAACATGCCATTGGATAAGCTAAATATTAACTGAAAATGGCTCCTATTAAGATGGAGCCTATGAAATTACTATGATCCAAGAATGGAATACACGAGTTCTTTATTTGCAACATTTTCACAGTATCAGTCAACAAAGAAGCATCAAACAAATAGTGGAGTCACGTGGCAATGGAGTAGTTTAAGATAACCATTCAGGTTCATGTAATTGCTACTAGAATCACATTTTCATCAGTGCTATTCACTTAAGGAAATGGCAGAAACTGTGCAACAGATTGCTTCAGATTTTAAAATTTTAATGTCTATCAAATATCTTACAAGACACAACCAATGGGATAGCATTGTACATAAGAAGCCTACTATCTATCATGGACTGACAGAAGACTTTGCCCACAACCCCCAAACATAATACTAATTTATAAAAACTAAGAAAAACTTTTTAAATAAATATCACCAGACTAGATAATCATAATCTCCAAATTACATAGAATAAAAAGTTTTCAAAACATAGAGACCTAATAGAGGTCAAATTCATGTGGCACCAGAATAAGGGGCATATCATTCCTATTGTTCTTTCCACCATTGAAGTTGTACTACAGATGCTTTCATTTAATCTACAAAGGATTCTCTTTCTTGTACTCAAACTTACAAATAGCATTTATTTATTCATGCTGCGCAATAGTCAATACAACATTAAATGTTAAAAAATTATAGAATAGTGATTCATTTCAAGATCATTTCTATCTGAACTTTGTAACAAAAGATGAGAATGAAACAATTAATAATAATAATAATAATAATATGTGAGTTCCTTAAAGGTAGGGACTGGTTTTACCTTATATTTCCAGAGCTTAGCATAGTAACTGGCATATAATAGGTACTTAATAAATAGCTGTTGACTTGTTGATTAATAAGCATTGGGCTTATAATTAAAAGTCCCAAAGCTATAAAAAGCAGCTCATTATTTACTTGGTAGATACTGAACAATCTTCCTCATCCCCCAAAGTGTCATTTATATTTCCTTTTTTATCACAAGCTTTTGACTAAATTCTACACTCGTGGTTTAGTCATGGTCTGTTAATATGGAAATGGAGCCAAGCAAAGTGAAAATACTAGAGTGTGTGATGTCCACGTGGAGAAATATTTTCTTATTTATTTATTTATTTATTTATTTTTGCTTTTTCCTGAGGCAATTGGGGTTAAGTGACTTGCCCAGGGTCACACAGCTAGGAAGTGTCCGAGACCAGATTTGAACTCAGGTCCTCCTGACTTCAGGGCTGGTGCTCTAACCACTGCACCACCTAGCTGCCCCCCGAGAAATATTTTCTATTTGAAACATGCCACCAACATAGTAATGTCAAGAAAAATTTATCTAAAAAATAGCATCACCAAGGGAGACAATTTAAGTCATTCTGACATTGCCTAACATTAATTCTTTTGTTATCACTGCTGAATAGAACTAAGTATGGCTTTCAAGCCAAAGGAGGGTCATTTCTGTCTGGACTACATAAATAAGAAAGGTGACAGAAATAAATGATAATTACAAGTTTTGTAATTTATTCAGTGACAAAAAGGCAATTATTTTATTCACCTGGGCAATAGTCCATAGAACACTAAAAGTAAAAGAATAATAGCAATATAACAATTTATACCAAGACCATTTTCATCTGAATTCAATCAAAACCAAGATAAGAACTAGATGAAGAACAACAATGATAATGATATCAATAACAGTCACCTTATGCAGTCCTTTAAGTTCTACAAAGCAATTTTCTCACAATAATTTTTTACAGTAGAGATAAACATTATACAACCCAGTTATCCCCAATATTAGCTGTATATTAAAGGAAAGAAAAATGATGTCCCAAAAGGGCTTTTATTTTCCCTAGAGTCACAAAGCTAATAAATCCTACTTCTAGTCCTTTCATTCTCCAAATAATAAGTAACTCATATTAGTATAGCACTTTAAGCACTTTGTATATATATATAACTATGAGATTCAGTAAAACCAAGTACTTCATATAAAGTTAGAGCAGTGGATTTGGAGTTACAGTACTTGTGTTTCTACCATTTATTACAATTTCATTATTGAGCAAATCACTTAACCATTCTAAGTTAATACATTGCTAATGCTGTGGAGGGGATTCATGTTTCAAGTGGGATTGGACTAGATGACTGGATGATCATCTCTATTTTACAGATGAGTCAACTGAGGCTTATAGAAGTTATTTGCCCAAGATCACACAGCTTATAAGAACCTGAAGAAAGTTTTAATCCCATATTTTTCTGACTCCAAATCAAATACTTTTGCTACTACATCATGGTTCCATGAGAATAGTAAAATAATCTCCTGAGGTGCAGAGGTCAATCAAAGTAGATAGACCAGCACTGGTGACCTGGAATGAAGAAGTCTAGGGGACTATGTAGGACAAAGTAAAATATAAAAATCAATATCAGGAGGGAAAAGAGTTTTCAGCAAAGTATGAAAGTGGTTAATTATCTATGGCATTCCTTTTGGGGTATTCCTTCTGTCATGGACTTCACTGAACTTGTTTCTTATCACTAGCACATAGTAGGTATTTAATAAATACTTATAGAATTGAATTGCCAGAGTTCTTTCAGCAATTGTGCTAATTCATTCATTTAGAGAACTCAAACACAAAACCCAACTCAAAAACAAAGTCTCCTCCAAAATTTGTTGTTCATGGATTCTTTTTCTAAAAAAATTCTACTCTGGATCCTTTCTTATGTCTTTCAACAAAAATTTATATTCCAGGTATTTCATATTTCCTATGCACAATGATTTTTTATTGTAGTCATATAATATGCCCAGTCATCCTTTGATTGTTGATCCTCTGTATCATTCCTCCATTTTTTTTACTATTACAAATAATACTGCTAAAATATTTTTTGCACAAGTAGATCTCTCTTCAATCCCCACCAATCTTATCCTTAGGATGCAATCTCAAAAAAAAATAGGAGTTTTTAAACTTTTTATGTTGTGGATCACTTTTTTCAGGCTACAAACCCTATGGACTCCTTTTTGGGAATATTTTAGATGCATTAAAATATATAGCATTACAAATGAAACCAATTGTATTGAAATGTTTTTAAATTTTTCTTTTAAAAAATCCAAATTCAAAGTATGAAAATAGTTCTTAAAAAAACAACAGCAAGAAATGTTGCAATAAAGAAATCCCTAGGCCAAAAACTAACTACAAAGCTTAAATGCATAAGAACATAGAAAAATGAGTGTTCTGATTAATTCATTGAAGCACAATCCTATTTTTAATAACCCCTTAATAATCAGTTGAGCAAATGATGATAGGTTTAAGAGCCTCCTTATACTAAAGAATACTTATTAATGTACCACTCTACCACAATAGGACTAAAGAACCAGGACTTACATAGATTTTTATTGACATCAAACAATAGAATCTGCAAATTCAAAGCCATCAAAAAACCTCAACCTCATGCATTCCAGATATAACACCATTTAAACAATCTTCTGATAAACAGCAATACAATCACATAATAAGGCTCAGTTCCTGTTTTGGTGCAAGTTTTTTAATCTAAGTTTTAGATTTGTATCTCCTCTGGCCTTGTTTGAACAATAAGTAATGAACTCCCATCAAGACCAAGACTTCTTTAGAGAGAATAGCCTCCCATCCACATGTGCATTCCAATGTTTTATGACCTTATTATAATATAAATAGCTACCACCAGCTATAAGCACCAAAATGCTGCTGTGTTTTTCCCCACTCAATCAACAAATCCATTTCGTTACAACATACATCAGTCTTTAGCATTTCTTACCTGTCACAATGGGGTAGGACTGTGGCCCTGGGACATTGGCCCCTATGTCCGCGGATGTAGGGCTTGTTAAATTTGCCTTCATATCATCTAATCCACCAGCTAGCGATGCCATGGCTGAGTATTCTGTGGTCTGAAAAATTAAGCAAAAAACACCTCAGCAATACAATAGCTGAAGGGCTATAGTTATGTGCTGCTGGACTCTCTGCCATTAACCAAATCAGGAAAATGCTTCCACATTGCCAAATCTTACTATATAAGAAAACCAGAACATATCAAGTAAGACACTTCCATTAAGTTTCAGTCCTAGATCACTGTGTATGATATAGAACAAACAGATAGATTTTTCTGCCCAGCTCCATGGAAATAGACAGCAAATTTGTTTTCGTCAGTGTTGAGTTGTAGAACTTAGCAGAAAAGAACTGGGTCCAAATGAGTTGGTTGTGATTAAGTTCAAATTTGCCTCTGGTATTTTTTATGGTCCATGAAACTAAATTCCTTTTCACTACTACATGAAAACACAGCATGGAAGATTAGTGGGAGCTGGTTGTTTGGAAGAGATCCGTGTCTCCTACTGAGGGTAGAGTTGTGTTAGTCATAAAACAAGCAGCAGCAACCAATGTCTCCTTAAACTGGTGAGTGAATGAGAGATTGCTACTGCCTGTGCTCTTAATCCATTAAGAGGACTGAATTCTTTATCTGGTGAACTGAGATTGGATTTGGCAAATGGTCACTTTAAGTTTATAAAAACAACCAAGTGATGCTTTGCTGAAAATTTTAAGAAAGTGGGTTTTATTCAGAAACACTTCCATAGCCCTAACAGGAATTTGTTCTATGAAGTCTGTCTCCCTTTTTAAGCTGTTTTTATGAAACCAAGATCTTGAAATTAGAGTCTTCTTCTTGGAGTCCTAAAGGATTGTAATAGCTGTCAGAATGGTTCTCTGGTAAGATAACAGGAATACCAATCAGGAATTTTCCTACTTCAAGTGAACCTAAACCACAAGTATGGATGTGCTTTCTATCCACCATCATTCTCATACCTGAAAATCTTTTCTCCAGTTAAACAAGTTTCTTTAATGAGAAAATAAACCAGGAAAAGAGAGATAGGAAGGAAGAGTATTTATCACATAGACAAAATTGTCTCTTAGTGGGATTTCCAGGCACTCGAGTGAAATTTTGGACTGGCAATTTTTGTGAATGTTTAATTTTACTTATGCCATTAATAAAAGGTAGTTGGGGCAGCTAGGTGGTGCAGTGGATAGAGCACCAGCCCTGAAGTCAGGAGGACCTGAGTTCAAATTTGGTCTCGGACACTTAACATTCCCTAGCTAGGTGACCCTGGGCAAGTCACTTAACCTCAATTGCCTCAAAAAAAAAAAGCAAAAATAAATTAAAAAAATAAAAAATAAAAAAATAAAAGGTAGTTGGTAAATTTGCCAACATTCAAAATAACAGTACAGGAATGACTGGATTATATAAATAGTATTAACCCTTTCAACATGGTAAGATTTTGAACATTGTTATGATGATTTATAGATTACAACTGATTATGGTCACACAGCATACTTAGGAGACGATATGAAAATATATTCTAACAATACTGTTTCCATCTCTCTTTTAAAAATTATTATTGTGCCAAATTTGCTGGTAGATATACTCTGGGCTGCAGAAAATAATTAGCCATTTTAGAATAGCTTTTCAGTTTGTTCTTGAAAAGGCTGCTAAAATAAGAAATGAAAGAATCTGCACTCAAGTCTTAATTGAGAAAATTTTAGAAGTTCTGTTTTTCTATAATTACCAAGCACTCTGTGCTACCTATGGAGTGGGACTATATTATAGTCAGATGACCTAAGTTTAAGTTCTTTCTCTTTAATTTATTAGCTATATGACTATGTGTCCTTGAGGGAAAGTTGCTTAAATCAGCTAGCATTTACAAAGCTCTTTAAAGTTGGCAAAATGCTTTGTACATATTATCCCATTCTATAACTTCATATAACCTAGAACATAAATGTCATTGTTATTATTATTTCCATTTTACAGATGAGAAAACAAAGACAGAGAGAGAGAGGTTAAGTGACTTGCCCACACTAGCTATGTATCTGAGGCTGTTTTTCCTACCTCTAGATCCAGCGTTCTACCCCTTGCACCACCTAGCTGATTGATGATGTTGAACTTCATCAATAGAATTAGGACAATAATACTTCTACTACCCATCTCTCATTGTCACTCTAAGGTAAGTCAACCAGCATTTATTAAGCACCTGCTATATTCCAGATATTATGCTAAGTGCTGATCACATGAGGCTATATCAAGTACTTTTCAAAGAACTATACAAACACCAAATGTTATTATTTATAACTACAAAGATGACAAGAACTACTCTAACATCCTATAGGCAATAAAAAGAAATGACTCATAGAGCCTCCAACAAAGTACCAGGTCAGTCCTGAAAAGGAAAGAGAAATCTAAAGGAAATGATTGGGGGGGGGGAGATATGTGTGCACATACACATATACACACACAAACACACACACACATCTCTGGAAACAGATATATGTGTATATAAATATATGTGTATGTCTATATACATATGAAGATGGGCATATGTATATATGTGGGTGTGTATATACATGTATGCATTGTGTCCCAAATATCTAACAGCTGAAGGAGCAGCCCTAGGATCCTGCTAACCAAGTGAGGATGCCCCTCTCCAAATCTGTGTGAGAGCAAGGAAATGGGAACAACTTTGGGAGAGGGGAAAGACTTCCTTAGGATGTGGCAATCTCATAACTATTTGTTCACTGTGTTAACGCTCTAGTTTCCTAAAAAACTTATTTGAATGCAAAGGCCACCTCTGGCGTTCATCTCCTATAGTTAAAAGCCACTGGTTCAGAGTGTGTAGTCTATGAAGTCTTATTTAAAAAACTAGAGATTGTCCTCTGATATTCCTTCCTGCAAAAGCCATTCAACACTGCTAAACAGACTTAAATATCAGCCATAATACTTCTGATGCTCAATCTCAGATGATCTCAAAAAGTCTTCTCTAGACTTCATGCAGTGTGCCAAAGATTCTCTAGTAAACTCACACATAATCAGATTTTAGGGATTAGAAGGGACCATTTAGTCCAACCCAAATCTGATCGAAAATCCCTTCAACAATATATTCAACCTTTTTTTGAAGACCTCCAATCAAGAAGAAGCTCCTTTAATACTCTGCTGCACATCTACCCACTGTCCCTGACCGTATCCTCTGGGGCAAAAGAGAAAAAGACTAATCCTTCTTTCACAAGACAGCACTTTATATACCTAAAAACAACTATCATGTTCCCCTGATCCTCTGTTCTCCTGGCTAACACAGGCCTAATTCTTTTCATTTATCCTTATCTAGTATATTCTTCATATGGGGCTCTAAATGGAGATTTCAGTTTTTAGACAGATGAACAGATATACAAGAAGGAAAACTATGGGTCTCAAAAGTAGAAGGTGGATTGTGAAGTATGTCCTTATTTAGTACTTCTCACATGTTTTTCTTTATTCCTATGAAAATCTGGTCCAATAGACACTAAATAAGCATGATACAGGACAAGGATCCATGGGCACACACAGAGTACACAATTCTCTTTGCATTATTCCAATTCAAACACAATTATTATTTGCTGAGTTACCTATTTCCCAGAGATCTTGGAGAGATTTTCATATGTGGGGTTTGCATCATTAAGGCACATTGTGTATCCTTCATTATCACTAAAATAAGAGATGTCAGCAATACACAAATACTGAACACTAATTCCTCTCCCGCAAAAAAAAAAAAAAATAGGTTCTTTCTATCATTCATTCCTTAGAATACCTGCCTAATAAGATTTCTTCTTTACTGAGGCATGGCCATGAGCCCTGATTATGAGTTCTAGCTACCCACAAAGGTTATATTTGGGAGAAGCAGGGGGAAAAGGGACAGTCAAAGAACATCTGGGCATTATCCTCTCTAGGGCACTGGATTCAGACCTTGATAGGTAAAATCTCAGGGAAGAAAACTGATCTAAGCACCCATGCTTCATCAGGAAAGCCAATCAGCTTGATACCCAAAAAAGTGTGAGCTGGACCCTAAGAAATTACCTGAAAAATGAATGCCTGGGGTTGCACCAAGTATTGTCTCATCAGCATGGAGCACCACTGCCATAGCATGGAGGAGAAAAAAAACACAGACATGTGAGAAGGAAGATATATAAAAGGAGATCAGTGAGAAGAAAAAAAAGATTACCTAAGTAATGAAAGGGATTTTCCCCCTATCTGGTACTTTGTCTCTTCCATTCTTTCAACTATACTTCTCCCAGCCTACCTGGAATAAAGCAACTCTTCTCAGATTATATCTATAGGTAGAGAAGCACTAGCCATCTCTGTATATTGGGGCTCCCAGGGATGCCACTGCCCATCTGTTGGGCATTTACCAATGGAAGGAAGAGACAAAGAAAGAGAGAAAAAAAAAAGAAAGATGGGACCTTCAATACTTGGTTTATTACAAGCTACCCAAGACCAAGAAGAGAATAAGACATCAGCTTGAGTCTTGAGACATGTCAAGTAATGTGATTGGTAAAAACAGATTTAAAATTTTTAAATATTGGGGCAACTAGATGGCACAATAGATAGAGCCCCGGCTCTGGAGTCAGGAGAACTTGAGTTCAAATTCATCCCCAGACACTTAACACATCCTAGCTGTGTGACCCTGGGCAAGCCATTTAACCCCAATTGCCTCGCCAAAAAAAAATATTCTTTATTTGGGACATTCCTATGATTCTTAAGTGTAATGACAACTGATGACAATCACAGCTAAAATATTTGTTTTTTTACTCCCCAGGTGACCTCAGCAAGTCATTTCCTATTTCTGTGCTTATTTCATCCTTTGAAAAATGAGTAGAGTGAACTAGCAGAGAATCTCTTCCAGTTTATGACTTATGAATTCTATTCTTTTCACTTTGGGCTAGATACAGATGTCACCAATATCACCAAGTGCCTCAACTAGGGAATTTCAAAATGTTCCTGTCTCCTATTTTAGGACCTAAATATTAGTGACCAACTGGCTAAGGAGAACTTCCAAATAAAATACTGCTACAGCTGAGGAATAAGCAAATCTGACCCTGTGCCTGCTGACTATAAGAATAAAAATTTTCTAAGATTCCAAAAGATGAAAAGGAAGTATTCTGAGTTTAGTGCTGACAAAATCAGTTAACATACTCCACTTGACTTCTTTAAGGCATATCTCCATAATACCATAGAAATGTTGAAAAGAAACATCTCGTTTCATTTCTTATTAAGAGAAGGCACTTCTTTCTCTTTCTGAAGCTAAAATAAATAATATCTATGGATTTAATACATACCATGCTCAATATATATTGAATTATATGGATACTATGCCAATGGGCTTAATTAGCATGAAATTAGATCAGCCATTGTTTTTACCTCCACCTTTTCCCCACCTAAGATCCATGCGTTTATAAGAACCTATTTTTAGGACCTCAGAGCCAAACTACAATGCACAAAAAACTCATTTTTTAAGGCATCTTGCTAAGCTCAAGTTTATGGAATACTCACAAGCTTAACACCCTTCAGTCTAGTTAAACTTAATATTCTATGAAATATTCACAGATTAAACACAGGAATGTGAAAAGATTTCATTTAGCTGATACAAAGCCAGTAGTATAGAATTCTATTAAGGAAGGAAGAATAAAGAGCCTAAACTTTCCCCCTTTCCCCCTTCCTCTTGGGGTAAAAGTCACACCTTAAAACATAAAATTCAGTTTCTTCTGGACCATAAATGCTTGCTGAAGAGCTCCTAAAATTTCTTAAAGTTCTCACCTTCATAGGTTCTCAGAATGTAACCATCAGAGGAGCCCAATGAAGAAAAATTATTTTAGCTTCCCAGGCTACAGCTTTTTCTTCCCCAAGACTTCCCAAACTGATCTATTTGATTCATTTTAATACAACACACATTTATTTAAGTGCCTATATGTACAGGTCACCATACTAGTCATTAAAAGAAATATAAGGGACAGTTAGGTTATGCAGTGAATAGAGCACTAGCGCTGAAGTCAGGAGGACCTGAGTTCTAATTTGATCTCAGACACTTAACATTTCCTAGCTGTATGACCCTGGGCAAGTCACTTAACCCCAATTGTGTCAGCAAAAAAATTTTTTTTAAAAAGGAAATATAAAATTTAGATAAGATGTGGTTCTTTCCCACATGGAGTTCATATACTAGTAGAGAGGGAAATGATAGAAATAAAACATTCAGGACACTAAAATACATAATATATGATCAAGTGCATCACAAAAATAAAAAAAAACAAATGCTCTGAAACCATTTCTGTTCTGGTGAGAGGGACAACCCAAAGACAAGCTATGGAGTATAATTGAACTAGTTCCCCAGCCCTGAGTCCTGGCTTGTAGAGAACTTTGAAGATCAGGGAAGATTTCTTGAAGAATATGACTTTTTAAAGTCTTAAAAGAAAACAATATGGAATGATCTCCCTTGCTAGGATACCTGGCACCAGCATTACCTTCTGTGCTAGAAAGTGAAAGCCAATCAATTTCTAAGCTAGTAAAATTATATTATTGCATTTTCAAATAGATGAGAATCAAAGCATGATTTTTTTCTCTCACTTCTTTCTATTCTCTCTTTTCTTCTTCTCCTTTGCATTTCATGAATGTGGAACATATGTTCTTGGTTTTCCCAATGATGATTTTAATGTTATAGTCTAACTCAAAGAAAATTGAGCAGAGATGATCAGTAACTCAACAATGACCTATGCCTTCCTCTTTCCTTCAAGGTAACAGAAATAGAAAATCCTCAAGGGTATTACTGAAGGACCAAACTTAAAGTATTTGGGGGGGTTGAGGAGGGGATGGATGTTGGTGTAGGGTAAGCGGGAAAGAAAATGGAGGAGAATATTCCAGCCCTTCTTTAAAGGGTTTTAATTTCATCTTGATTATCAGAGTGGGCAAAAACCAATTCATTCAGAACATTCTCTTTCCCCTTAGATTTATTCTCTCTCTTAAGAGAAATAGGGATGGCTGCTGGTAAAGGCAAAAGAGAAAAGAAGAGAAAGGCTGTTCCATTTGGTTTTCCTACTCAGGCCTTGTTGCAGTCAGCCATGAATGATGTATGAAATGAAAAATCCTAGGCTGCTGGCATTTTTCCATGGTTGACCTCCCCTCAGCCTTCTCTGCACACCAATTTTCACCAGTGGGCAGAGAGCATACACCCTTTCCCACCTAACCTCCCCTTCTAGTCCCAATGATATAAGTAAATATTAAAGAAATAAATATAAATTTGCAAAAGTATTAGCATCATTAAAAAGCAATTAAGTACACAGGTAATACTTTTCTACATTTTTTTATTCTTTTTTATTTTAAATTCTCTTTATTCTTTCCAGCTACACTGTATATATCTTGTTGGTACATAGTTATTTACATATTGTTTCCTCCCCTAATAAGGGAGCTCCTTGAAGGTTGAGAGTGTGTTTTTGTCTTTTTGTATCATCATCATTTAGCATACTTCATATGATTACTAAACATTTATTGATTGATTGATTAATGATATTTTGAGAACAGTGTAGGAAGAAGTTAGAGACTGAATTTTAGCTATTAGTGTAAAACAACTGTTTCACTTAGATCTCCCACAGAAACTACAAATATTGTTAATCTATCTTTAAGAGCCAAAAGAACAGTGCCCCCATAAGTACTTGTGTGTGGACAGTTGGAAGTCAGTATCTGAAATGCCATTGATTGGTGAAATTTGGTTTTTAGAAGTGAAGACACTTGCTATTATTGTAAACATTTGAATTGATCTTCCAGATAGCCAAAATATTATAAACTATATCCTATGTCTTTGCTTTATCATTTATCTCATTAGCTAATATTATATAGATATAGATATAAATATCTATCATTGGGAAAGAAAGTTTCTTCAGTTTGATAAAAAAAATTTAATTAACTTAAGTGGGGGGATTGACCCAAATGATTAATAAGAAAGAGATTGTAATTACTTAGTAGAAAGGAAATGCCCAAGCAGATCCCTGGATCACTTGAGAGTTAGGGATGGCAAAATTTAATATGAGAAGGATCAAATGGCAAGCTGAAGGATGAACCACAAGTAAACATGGTCAACGCCATTTATCTCGATACACAGATAAAACCAAAATTCTCCACAGTCAGAGAAAACAAACAAACCAACCAACCCACTTCTGGTCTGCTAAACAAGTAGAGAGAGCATCATGTAGTAAAGAATATCTCTTGATCAGAGGTTGTAAATTCATTAAAGGTGTTTCTGTTTATACTTCTATTTACAAATGTTTATTTCAATAAGAGATTTTGCTCTGATAATGAAAAAGTGTTTGCTGCATTCACAAGTATGTTCAATAGTTCAGGTCTTGTATTTCATGCCAGGAAACCAGACTCATGTATTAATGTGTTTAAGTAATCAAAAGGCCTTACTTAAACAAGGAAGTTGTTTGATTTGCAAATAGAAAGGTAGGTGAAAAGTAGTTCATTTCTCACTTGTTCTCCACTGCTCCAAAAATGAGCTCATGTCATTTTTAGAACTGTTTTAATGGCCCCCTCTTTCTCTCACACACACATTTAATTTGGGCTACTAATCTCTCTCTCTCTCTCTCTCTCTCTCT
>JAJPUD010005165.1:95957-133706 GCA_023553655.1 Myrmecobius fasciatus
CAACAGAATTTTGGTCTCACCTTTAAATGAGCTGGTTGAAGAAGTGGATTTCAAGTGTCCACTGTATGTGAATTGGAATGGTCAGGTTTTGAGGACTCCCTTCTGTAAAACATCCTATTTTAATTTCATGGCTGAGGTTTTGTTTTGTTTTGTTTTCTATATTCTTTCAGGTATCATGAGGGTAATCCCCAGGTATGCCCTAAAACCCCAAGATTTATCCAGTGTACCCTAGCATCAGCCCATTTATTTATATCTTGCAGAAGAATTGACCTATTTTTAACCCAAACCTTCAGATAATTTACATACCTAGTGCTGGGTGCTGTCTGTCTCAGGGTCTCATTCTGAAATCCACACGCACACACAGTCTCTCTCTGGTCTTCTAAAGGGATCCCCAAGCCCAATCTAAATGCCTCAAATTTACCTGTTTTTCTTTTATACATATAAATAGCTGCATTTCCATTCTCTCTTTGTTTCTCATTTTCATTTTGCTCTAATATCTGCATGTAAATGTCTGAAAATAGCATCTGTAATTGAGGATTATGAAGTACGGCCAGCTCCTGACAGCCTGCTAAGGAAGATGGATTATCCTCATTTTTCTGTAAATTTTGTCAATTTTGGAATTCATAAGCTATCAACACTGATCAAAATGTGACTGCACAGCTGTGTCAAAAAAAAAAAAAGAAAGAAAGAAAGAAAGAAGCAGTGACGAGGCAGCTCCCTTGTTCACTGAGAAGATTGGATGGGCTCTCTCCTTCTTTCCTTTCCCCCCTCCCTCCTCCTCCCTGTCACCTCCCCTCCCACCTCACCAAGCTGCAGGCGGGATGGGAACCAATACTGGTAACTTCTGGTCTTTTCACCCCTGGATGAATGAATAAATAAATAAATAAATCGAAAGGACGCAAATTCTCCAGTGCACCCGCCTCAAATCAAAAGTGTAATTTATTGCATGTTCTCCCCTCTTTATTTATCCCTAAGTAGTAAACACGATTCCCATTCAGGGGGCTGGTTATGCTCCACTCCTATCAGACAATCACAACACACTTGAGGCAATTGTTTAGCCTCTTCCTCTCAATTTTCCCATTACTGGGAGTAAGTACTGTTGGGACTCTTTAATAGCCCGACTGCAGCCCATATCAATAACAGATGAGGTTTAATCGTCCAACACAAAAATTATTTAGGCTCAGTAAGGACATTCAATGTCATTTGCATAATGGCATTTCTATCGTGGTGCACCTAAGCCGTTGTGCATAAACAAGGCCCTGGGACCATAAATAATAATAAATCATGACGTCTGTGCTTCTCTCCCTGTAATAGGAGCCACTCTTTGTAGAAATTATTTCAGCAGGAAATGGGCACTGCAATTGTAAAGACATGTGGCAGGCCATAGCTCAGTAAATCACACAGACTCGAAGACGTACACTCACAACCCTAAGCTAACAACAAAATCTATATGAAAGAGCAAAGAGAAACAAGAACACTTGTGGATGAAATCTGGAGATCTCCTTAAAGAGGACTGATTAAATCAAAATGAGACTGAGGGCTTAGAGACAAATCCTCAGAAAGGGGGAAACTGCAACTCTGGAGCTCGCCTTCCCTAGAAGGTGCCATGATTCACATGGAAAGGATAGGTTCTGCTGGTATGGATGGATAGAAGTCAAGAAATGGGGTGAGAGAGGAAAAGATGGATAAATGCCATGGGGCAGAGGAACACATGGAAGAGAAGAGCAGAAATGAGCACAAAGGATGTGACTAGAACAGCCCCAATCTCTCTGGAAGAAATATAGAGAAAATGTCCAAGAAATTATCTTCCTAGGTAAATAGAATCAAGGTGGACACTTGGTAACAATATTATGAACTCATAACACATCAGGACTGAGGCTAAAGTTTTCAGGCTTATGCTAAAGTTTGAGAAAATGTTTTCTATTATTGTTGTTGCTATTGTTATGGTCTTCATAGAGTAATTCAATTCTAAGATATACAAATGTTACAAGTTTGAACATCCCTTTATATCAATGTTACAAGATCAGAATACCCCTTCATATGTAAGTCATCAGGGAGAAACTTCAACCTGATTTTAAAAAATCATAAACTCTAGGTCTTAAAATCCAATGCTTTCTACCAACATTAGGAATAGTGTTTAATAAGAAAGAAAAGGCTTACTAGAATAACATGATGACTTGATTAAATTTTATTCAATCAATCAAGTATTTATTAGATTGTAACCACTATGCTAGTCTCTGGGGATATAAAACAAAATAGGAAATATTCCCTGCCCTCATGGTAAAGTCTGAGGTGGTGGAATGGAGGGGAAAAAAAGATGGAGGGGGTGTAGAGAGAAGACAATATGTATATATGTACATATACATAAGATAAATACAAAAATACAGGGGGAAACATTGGAAGCAGAGATTTAAAGTAAACTAGGGATTGATTTTTAAGAAATAGAGATGAAGATGGAGTGCATTCCAGACAGCCTGTGCAAAAAAAAATGAAAATAGGAGATAGAATATTCAATAAATAGTTATAAAGAAGTTACCTTATGCAGAACACTAGGGATAGAGACAGATAAAGAGACAGAGAAACAAAGAATAATAGAGATAGGAAGGAAGAAAGGAAGGAAGGAAGGAAAGAAGGAAGGAAGGAAAGTAAGGAAGGGAAGGAAAGGAAAGAAGGGAAGGAAAGGAAAGGAAGAAAAAGAAAGAAACCCTGACTAGAAGGAGCTTACTGTCTACATGTATACATATAATATGTATACAAAATAGATTCAAGAGAAATAGTACTATAAGATTATTTTGGAATTCATAAAATCACAGGCTTAGAAAGAACCATAAAGGCCATCTAAATCAACTCCTTCCTTTTACAGATCAGGAACAGAGGACCAGAGATGGGGGGGGGGGGGATCTGATCAAAGTCATGTAAGTAATGAGTAACAGAGATTTGAAACTCAAGTCTTCTCATTGCAAATCTGGTGTCCTGCAAATCTGGTATTCTTTCCATTATACCACACTGTCTCTCATGTCATGCTGCCTTACTTTCTGTTCTTTCCTCCATTCCCCAAGTATTTCTAAGAAATGCTACTAGGAAAGCCTAAGGATAATATTTAGATGCTAGGGAACCAATGAACTTAGTATATGATCTTAAGAAAGCCAAATAACCTGTTCATATCTTAACTTTGTTTATTTATTCAGACCTAGGTAGAACTCCCTTTTAGAAGATCCTTTCTATCTGTGTAAGAATCTTAGAGTGGCAACATGTAAAGGAATCATAAACTCTCTGTATTGATATTGCTTATTTATTAAAGTGAAAATCACAACCAAAATCAATAGTAGAAGTTACATTATCTCCTTGTATAGGCTGGAGTTCAGTTAAAAATTTGAGAAATTAGACAAAGATGAAATACCATATAGAAATGACACAAAACATAGCTTGACAAAGCAAACATCTACACTGTAAGATTGGAGCAGCATTGAGAAGGCCTTCCACTAAAAAATATCACCTTTACTGGTGTCTGAAATTCCACTGTTAGGGATTCATTTTTTAGGTTGGGCTTTGCTTCCTTTCTCCCTGTTGTCTTCTTTTTAAAATAGATATGAATCTGAAAAGGATAAATCTCTAACACTTAGGTATAAAAACTTTATCACATCACTTTCCTCTCTAACAAGAAGGATCAAGAGCAGCATCCAACCACCTTATAACTGCCATAAGAAACTGGGAGGTGCTGAAAAGAAAGTACAGAAGGTAGTACAACTTAATTTAATTATTTAATAGAGAATTGAAAAGTTAAGTTCACCTTCATTAAAAAAGAATAATGAACACAAAAGATTATTCAATAAATATTTAAAATGTTCAAGTAGTTCTTTGATTAGGAGGAAAGAATAGTCTAAAAGAAATAGAAGACACAACAGGGAAGGAGATAAAGAGGCAGAGGGAAAAGGAGTAAGAGACCAAAAGGAAAATTCAGAGAGAAGCCAAAACAGGCAGAAGGAAAAGAGAAAGGAAGAAATTTAGAGACAGCAATTCAGTAGATTCTGAAGTGCAATTCATGCATTATTGTTCATTTGGGCTGTGGTTTCAGTGGGTTACCTACCTCTTACCTCTGCTCTTGGAAATAATAACCACCATTTATGATGTCCAAGGCTCTTTATTCTTAATATTGTGTTTGGAGAGGTTTGCAAAGGCCTTTCCTCTGAATAAGTTATGAGATAGATAGTACATGAATTATAAGCTCTACTTTACAGATAAAATGGAGGCCCTGATTACTATTTGCCCTCAGATAGTAACTATTGGAAGCAGGATTCAAATCCATGTCACCTGATCCAAAGTCTAGCATTCTAATCACAAGACAAATCACTCTGCCTTCAGAAACTACAGCACAGAACAAGAGAACCATCCACCTTATCTAAACTGGTAGTGAAAAAAAGTGTTGCTTTTTAACTGGATAAAATATAACTGAAAGTCCAACATATAGAACAAATAAATGTTCTCCATTCACTGTCATATACAAGAAAAACTAGAAAAATCTCCTATCAAGTTGTTCTAATTCCCCATCTCAACTCCATGAAAACTAAGGAAGCAAAATGTCCCAGGGCTAGAAATGTGATGAACTAGCTGGTCAGATCATGTCTGAAGCACCATATTTTAATAAGCACATTGACCAGCTGAAGTACAACGAAAGAAGAGCAATCAGTTTAGTGAAGTGCCTCTAGGTCATGCCCTAAGAGAATCAATTGAAGAAATTGGGATATTTAACCTCGCAAGGATTTAAGGGAGACACAATTGATATCTTCAGATTTTTAAAAGGCTGTCCAGTGGAACAGGGATCAGTCTTGTTCCACTTTACCTCTGAGGATAAAACTGGGGGTTATGGGCTAAGTATTAATGAAGCTAACTTAGGTTTGGTGTCAGGAAAAACTATTTCACAATTTAACTTCTTTAAAAATGGATTGGATGGCCATGGGAGATAGTGATAAGCAGGAAGAGGGCACCTCAAACAATGACTAAACAATCATTTGTCAGTATATTTAGGGAAGCTTCTGGTTCTAGGATCAGTAGAATTAGATGGCCTTGGAAGTCTCCTCTAAATGTGAGCTTCTGTTTGATTCTGCACTATATGCCCAGCAACCTGAACTGTAGTTTAGCCATCTCCACTCCCTAAATAGTTAAGGTGGAGTTTGGGAGAGCAATGAGTTGGTCAATACCTTCAAAAATATGATGGAAAAACAAAAGGAAATTAATAAAAGTTAATTTTAATAAATTTTTAAAAGAACACTTTGAAGAAAGGCCCTCCACAATCTGGTGTGCATTACTTTTCCAGCTTTATCTCCTGCTATTCCTTTCTGCACACTCTGATCTTCAGTCAACCAGGACAGCATTCATACAGTGTTCTTTGCCACATCTGTACTTTTACTCATGTTCCCAGCATCTCTTCTTCCTCCCTCCATCCACATCCCTTTGCTTATAGAATTGTTATGCATCTTCTTAAGCTACTTGTACCCCAGCCACTTCCAGGAAGCATTCCCACCAAACTCACTCCCTCCTCAAGTCAATAATGATCTTTATCCACCCATCTCAAGAACTTTTGAGTGTTTTAGGCCATGTCTTATTTCATAATCATTATTATTTGTTTCATCAGCTTTATATGTAGTCTTTCTACATATTACACTCTAAATCCTATGAGGGAAGGAATTACATCTCATCTAAATTTTGAATCCTTTTCAATGAGTCCTATACACAAACATTTAAAAAACGCTTGTTGAATTGAACTGAAGACAAGTCACATTCATGAGACAGCTCAATCTGGGGGGCAAGGTTAGATGGTGGATAATGACTACAATGTAGAGTCAAAATATCAATAAAATGTATTTTTAAAGAAATAAAATCATAAAAGAACAATGTAAGTATTAAATAGCATGGATAAATGAGAGAAAACAAGAGTTTTTGCAATAAAGCCAGCCCCTGCCATGCCTTAGTAATGAATATTTTCTATATCCTGTGCCTCTAAGATATTTTTACAACCAAATGCAACCAAATATCATCTTCTTCTCTTGTTTCTTTTTAATGCCTCTAAGAGTTACCATGCATCTATGGATACCTGATCCCTACAATAGTATAGAGAGCCCTAATATGACAGAGTACTGGGGGATGGTATTGGCTGAAAAACAGTGTTTAGACCAGAAATAAGATTTGGATCAGTGGAACAGGCTAAGTTCCTTCTTTCAAGGGATAAGGCATGGATTTATTTTTAACTTTTTATTGAATCTATGGAGAACAATCATCTGGGCCAATGTCACATGAATAGAGGCTTGTATGACTATTTTATTTGGAAGACAAATTCAACTGTAATAAGAGGTCACCACTGAACTTATTAGTACAGTTGAACAGTTAGTGGACCTATTGTTTTTCGAGGGGAAGCTCAAGGCCTATCTTTGCACTGTTGCTTATGACACTTAATTCTCAATGGGTCTCAACCTTTTTTTTTCTTCTTCAGAAAATAGGGGTGATAATAATAATAATTTATATCACTTTAATGTTTAAAGTGATTTTCTCATTACAATAATATCATTTGTCAAATGAGACAGAATTAAAGAAAAATTAAGTGATTTGCTCATGGCATAACAAATAATAATAACAACCATAACAATTACCACCACAACAAAAATAGCAGCTAACATTTATATAGTATTTTAAAGTTTCCAAAGTGCTTTACACATATTATCTCTTTAAAGTTAGTATCCACAATGATGGAATGGAGGATATTTTAATATATATTTTCATACTTTGAAAAATAGATGGTTTACATAGATAACAAATTAATAATCCTATATCATTGTAGACAATACATTTTATTTGATATTTTGAGGTACAAAATGCTGTATAAGTGTAAATATTCATATTGTAAAGGAGTTTTTTGTTTTGCCTAAGTTGTCTTTTAAATACAAAATTTAAAAGAAATAACTAAGTATGAATCTAGAATTAGAATACTTCAATACTGCATACTTCAATAATCTCTAAGTGCATCCATTACATTATTTTAAAATTAAAATTAAATGGGATTATTTATCTATTATAATTGTGAGAAGAAAAAATTCTTACATAAACATAAATTATACCACACAAAATAGGTGAGTTTCATTATATAAAATAAATCTGCACAACAAAAATGCATCAAAATAAAAAACAAAATGAGTAGATTGAGGAAAAATCTTTGTCATAAATTTTTCTAAAAAGATTTGACATTCACAATCTACAATGAATTGTCACAAATTTAAGCGAATAAGATCCATTTTTACTGACAAATGGTCAATATAATGGATAAATAGTTTAAAAACACAAACACAAATTATAAATAACAACTTGAAAATTGCTTAAAGTTTATTATTCAGAAAAAAATGCAAATTGAAACAATTTTGAGACATCCTACACCAAGGAAAGTAGCAAAAATGGTTCAAAAGAACCAAATTCAGAATTGGTAGGGCTATTGAAACATAGCTATATGTTATACTGCTATGTATATATGTATATGTTTCTGTTATACTGCTGGTACAGCTGTTAATATTTAATACAATTTTTTAAAAAATAAGGCAGCATTATACAGTAAAAACTACTAAGTTGTTCATACACTTTGACCCAGAGTTCTTAGCACTATATCTTTACGATACTGAAAGGGGAACAAATGCCAGCTATACGAAAACATCCTGCAACTTTAATTGAAATAGAAAATAGCTGCAAATAAGTTGTGTCTAATAAATGGGGGATGATGGAACAAATGGTAGCATATGAATGTAATAGAATATTATCATGCCATAAGAAATGACAAATATGAATAATATAAAGCAGTATAAGAAGAGTGAAATGAGGAAGCAGTTTATTATAAATTTAAACTCCTTCAAGGCAAGGACTGATTTCACTTTATCACCCTAGAAATAATATATTTAATAAAGATATAGTGAATGGAATTGAAATGTTTATAAGATGAAAAGCAAACAGAATAAAAATAAATACATATTTACTACAACTATGTAAAAATAGTAATAACAGCATAACAGTTACAACCAAATTCAGAAAAATACTAGAAGAAAAGCAAAGAGGACATTTTTATACTATTTTAGCTTATATACATATCACCAAATGGTATTTCAACTATTTCAATAAAATAAAAATAATATGGAATGGTTTAAATCTGATTATTTTCATTTTGTTCATTTACACGGATCTTTTTTGTGGTTACTAAATTAACAATATGAAATTATTCAAATTAAGATGGCAGTGCACTTAAGTGTATGTTTACTAGTCATAAATTTCTTGGGAATTTAATGTAGGAGGAAGGGAGACAAAAGTGAAGTTAAAACTCTGCCCATGGATCCTAAATCAGGAAAAAAGCTGAAAAGTCACTAACCATTTTACAATCCCTATGAAAAAGGGTCCATGTACAGACTCAAATAGGCTTCACTACCTGAAAGTACCTCTAGAAACCAAGGGTTAGGAATTTCCTTCTCTTCTAGTTGCCAGTGATAAATAATAATGCTGGTCTGATTTGTGCAGCATTTTACATCCCATTATTTCAGAGTCAGAGAACCTTTCACCAAAAAGTTAAAATATACCCGTCATCATAAGTAGGAAAAGGGGTTCAATTTACCAATGAATCTAGGTGCCCATAATATAATATTTACTTACAAATTTACTTGTATTTTAAAATCATTATTATTTTTGGTTTTTAGGTTGTACATGTACATTCATTTTTCACATATTTCCATGAGTCATGTTGGGAGAGAAAAAACAGAATAAAGGGGAAAAACCATGAAAAGAAAAAAAAAGATGAATATTGTATTGCTGATCTACATTCAGGTTCCATAGTTCTCTCTCTCTGGATATGTATGGCATTTTCCATCCAAAGTTTATTGGACTTGCCCTAGATCACTGAACTGCTGAGAAGAACTAAGAATATCATAGTTGATCACTGCACAATCGTGCTGTTACTGTATACAATGTTTTCTTGGTTCTGTTTGCTTCACTCACCATCAGTTCATGTAAATCTTCCCAGGCCTTTCTAAAATCAGCCTGTTCATCATTTTTATAGAACAACAATAATCCATTATTTTCATATACCATAACTTATTCAGGCATTCCCTATTTGATAGGCATCTACTCATTTTCTAATTCTTTGCCACCACAAAAAGGACTGCTACAAACATTTTTGCACATGTAGACCCTTTTTCCTCTTTTATGATTTCTTTACCAAACATTTTTATCTGTCCTCAATTCTCCCAAGTAACCATTTCATCCTACTCACTTAACTGAAAATCTTGCCTTATATTTCTCCGGGGAAAAGGTGAGAACATTCACCAAAAATTTCCCTCTTTCTCAAAATCCTATGTTATCTAGATATCTTCCCCTCCTATTTTCTACCTTACTAGTGCTTCAGATGAAAAGATCTTTGCAAAAGTCAACCCCTTTATATATACTTTTAACTATATCTTCCTATGACTTCTCTGGCAAATTGGTTCCTCTACTCTTCTTTCTCTTGTCTTCAATGTCTCTCTCCTTCCTGGCTATGAATATAACCATATCTCTCTCATCCTAAAAGAAAAAGCCTCACTTGATCCTACTTCCTTCACTAGCTATCATTCTGTATCAATTTGTGGTTAAACTTCCATCTCTCTACTTACTCTCTTCCCAGTCTCTTCCAAACTCTTTAATTTGGTTTCTGAACTCATGATTCAACTGAAACTATCCTCTCCAAAACACTGTAGACAGAAATAACAAAATTATGAGATGATCAATTCTGATGAACTTGGCTCTTTTCAACAATGAGATGATTCAAGCCAGTTCCGATAGACTTGTGATGGAGAGAGCCATCTGCATCCAGAAAGAGGATTATGAGGACAGAATATGGAACACAACATAGTATTTTCACCTTTTTTGTTCTTCTTTCTCATTTTTTCCCTCATTGATCTGATTTTTCTTGTGTATCATGATAATTGTGGAATTATGTATAGAAGAATTGCACATGTTTAACATATGTTGGATTACTTGCTGTCTGGTGGAGGGGGTAAGGAAAGGAGAAAAATTAGGAGTGCAAGATTTTGCAAGAGTGAATGTTGAAAACTATCTTTGCATATATTTTGAAATTAAAAGGCTATTATTTAGAAAGAAGGAAAAGCCTCTATTCTGCTACAATTTCCTATTACTATTAAAAACATCATTCTTTGTTACCCAAACTAGCAATCTTCATTCTCCCCTCACGTAATCAATCCATTGCCAAATCTTGTAATTTTTGCTTTCATAACATCTCTTGCACATGTCCGCTTTTCTGCACTCCCACAACTACAACCTTAATTCAGACCTTCATTACTTCTCACCTGGATTAGTAAAACCCCTTTCTAAGTGTTCTCCCTAACTCAATTCTCTCCTCCATCCAATCCTTTACTCAGCTGCCAAGGTAACTTTTATAAAACACAAGACTAACTGTGTCACTTCTCTGCTCAATAAACCTGAGTAACTCCTTATTTGGCCATTCCACTGGCACAGTAGAGTACCAGAACTATAGGCAGGAAGATTGATCTTCCTGAGTTCAAATCTGACTTTAGACATTTACCAGCTATGTGACCCTAAGAAGTCACTTAACCATTTGCCTTAGTTTCTTCATCTATAAAATGAGCTGGAGAAGGACATGGTAAACCACTTCAGTATTTTCATCAAGAAAACCCCAAATGCAATCATAAAGAGTCAGACACAACTGAAAAAAGACTAAACAATGAGTTCCTCCTTACCTCAAAGATCAGATATAAATTCCTTTGTTTAGCCTTTAAAAGTTCTTCATAACCTGGATTCTTCCAACTTTTCCAGAATTTTACACTGTACTCCTTCCTATACACCTTACAATCAAACCACTAGTTTATTTGCAGTTCTTCCAATATGACACATTGCCTCACAGTTCCATATCTTTGCATGGGTCATTCTCCATGTCTAGAATTCTCTACCCTTCCACCTTCCACAGGAAACCTTTTCAGCCCTCCACCCTTCTCCAGTTCCTATTATATGTATCTCGTATATACACAGTTATTTACATGTTGTCTCCCTTATTTGATTGTGAGCTTCTTTAAGGCAGGTACAATTTTTTACATAGCATTATGCCTAAAATAGAGGCTCACTGATGCTTTTTGATTCATGGACTGACAGCTCACTCCCTTGTAAGGAAGTTTATTCCATAACTTCTGGCTCCATATTAAATTCAAATTTAGCAAGCTTACTTAGATCTTTTAACTACAGGAAACATTCACATGTTACAATCACATGTACCATACCTATCAAGGATGGCAAAGTCTCCTAATGTAAAAATACCAGCTATCTTCCCCTAGTCCCTTAAGTAGATGCTAAATATATTATATAACTATCATTTACCTGGTGCTTTAATGCTTGCAAAGTATTTTCCAGATTTTTCATTTTATCCTCAGAATAATCACAGAAGATGGGTGCTATTATTATCTTCATTTTACAGATAAGGAAAGTGAAGCAGACAAAGAAAAATTAAATGACTTGAGCAGGAATACATGACCAATGTCTGAGTCCGGATTTGAACTCAAGTCTTCCTGACTCTAAATTCATGTTTTATCCACTACGCCAATTTACTGCATGAATGACCTTTATAATCTCCCTAATTTTACTTTGTCCCAAGAGTAAATTCTTTAGTCAAGAAATTATGAGAGAAGAGTAATCATGAATGTTCTGGATCTACTTCTGCCTAAATATGGGGACAGTTTTTTGAGTCATAATCTCCTCATAGCAAAATCAAAATAGCCCAAATTGAAAAATGCCCAGTGGCCAATTCTTTTTTTCCAATGCAAGGAAAGAAAGCAGTAGTGAACTCTACTCATATCATTCCATAGCTAACCCTAATCCCCTACAACAGGTTCCTATTATTTGTACAGAGAAACTTCTTGTGGGTTTGTGATGATGGCACCAGGGGTTCAAACTAAAAGTTGGTGGATTAAGCATTAAAGAATATTAAAAACATCATATTAAAATGCCCTGGGGACCCATAATGTATTTTCCCTAATTTTTAAAACATTTTTATTTAAAGTTTTGAATTTCAAATTCTATCCCTCCATCACTCTCTCCTTCTTGAAATGGTAAACAAAAAGTTATAGGTAATATATGTGCAATTATGTAAAACATTTCCATATTAGTTATTTTGTACAAGAAGACAAATTAAAGAAAGTGAAAATAGCATGTTTCAATCAATCAATCAATATAAATTCTTTCTCTGGAGGTGGATAATATGCACCATCGCTAGTCCTTCGGGATTGTCTTGGCTCATTGTATTGCTAAGAATAGCTAAGTCATTCAGAAGTCTTCATCTAACAATATTGCTGTTATTGTATACAACATTTTCCTGGTTCTGCTCACTTCATTCAGCATCAGTTCATGAAAGTCTTTCCAGGTTTTTTCTGAAATCATCCTGTTTATCATTTCTTATAGCACTATAATACTCAATTACAATCATACTCCAATTATTTAGCCAGTCCTCAGTTGATGGCTATCCTTTCCATTTCTAATTCTTTGCCACCACAAAAAGAACTACTGTAAATAATTTTTATATGTGGATTCTTTTCCATTTTAAATGATCTTTGTGGATACAGACCTAGTAGTGGTATTGCTGGATGAAATGATATGCACAGTTTTATAGTCCTTTGGACACAGTTCCAAAATGCTTCCCTGAATTATTTATTTTCAGTTTACTATGCCACCAATAGTTCATTAGTGTCCCAATGTTCCTACATTCCCTCCAGCATCCAACATTTTACTTTTTTGTCATATTAGCTAGTCTAATAGGTATGAGATGGTATCTCATAGATGTTTTAATTTGCATTTTTCTGATCAATAGTGATTTAGAATATTTTTTCATATGAGTATAGATACCTTTGATTTCTTTGTTGAAAACTGTTTATATCTTTTGACCACTTATCAATAGCGGAATGGCCATTTTTTCTAGTATTAATAACATATTTTTTTTATTTTTTTTAATATTTTTTTGTTTTCAAAATATATGCAAAGATATTTTTCAACATTCACCCTTGCAAAACCTTGTGTTCCAAATTTTTTCCTTCTTCTCTTCCCCTTACTCTCTCCCCTAGAGACTAATATATGTTAAATGTGTGCAATTATTCTATACATATTTACAGAATTATCATGCTGCACAAGAAAAAATCAAATCAAAAAGGGAAAAGTAAGGAAGAAAACAAAAAGCAAACAAACAACAACAAAAAAGGTGAAAATACTATGTTGTGATCCACATTCAGTCCCCATAGTCCTCTTTCTGGATGCAGATGGCTCTGTCTTCATCACAAGTCTATTAGAATTTTTCTGAATCATATAATTGTTGAAAATAGGAATGGAATGATTTTACTTTTATAAATTTGATGTTCTCTATATATTTGGTGAGGGAAGCTTTTATCAGAGATATTTTTTGCAAACATTTTTTCCCAGTTTTCTGCTTTCCTTATAATTTTGGTTGCATTGGTTTTCTTTGTGAAAAAAACTTTTTAATTTTATACAATCAAAATTATCAATATTACATTTTGTAATGTTCTCTATATCTTTTTTGGTCCTAAATTCTTCCACTATCAATATATACATATATAAGACATTATTCCTAGCTCACTACTCTTCATTCTCACCATCACCTCTAATCTTCCATCCCTCTTCTGGATATACTCTTCTCCTTTCCTGATTTTGGCTCCTTGATAAACCATTTGCACATATACTACACTTCTTACTCTTGAACACCTTGCTCCCTTGTTCTATTTTTGATTGTGCCTTGCTAACCTCCAAATTTTGATGACTTTCACCATCTATTTATTTCTGTCTATTTCTGTGCTTTTTAACTGAGCTAGAGGAAATCATGAAAACATGCTAACCAATTCTCTGGTAAATTTATGTTATCTAATCTCAATTGGGGTTTTATTACATTAAGAAAATTTTACTATTTTTGTTTTATTTATTCCTTGTCACCCATCACAATAGCTGTTATTTTTACAAGCCTCAATACCTCACATTGTGATCTATGTCTTGTTTGATTATAAATAGTTTTCTTGTCTGGGCAGTTAGATGGTACAATGAATAGAATGTTAGGTATCACCCTTTATATGTAAATCAGATACCCATTTTGACATCATCTTGGTATATGGTGTGATATGTTGGTCCATGTCTAGTTTCTGACATACTGTTTTCTAGTTCTGACAGCAATTTTTGTCAAATAATGAGTTCTTGTTCCAAAAGCTTGGATCTTTGGGGTTATCATATACTAGATTACTATGGGCATTTACTATGATGTAATTTGTGCCTGATCTACTCCAGTGATCCACCACACTGTTTCTTAGCCAGCCAGCCTGTTTTGACAATTACTGATTTATAATAAAATTTGAGATCTAGTATAGCTTGTTTCACATCACAATGTATTTGTTTATTATTGTTAAAAGGAATTTATGGAACAAAAAAAAACATTGGAAACTACTGTCTTAGATGTCACATGGAGCATAAGAAATCGAATCCATTCAAACCTTTTATTAGTAGGTTTATCTCTGAGAGACACATCTCCTAGAGATGTATCAAAGATAGGAACCACGGACAATTGTTGGGCCATCTTGGGGCCCTATATAACCAATAGTCAATTTGGGGTTTTTTCTTGGCAAAGATATTGGAGTAGTTTGTCATTTTCTCCTCCAGATCATTTTAGAGATGGGGAAACTGACGCAAATAAGGTTAAATGGCTTTTTCAATGTCATCCAACTAGTAATACGTTCCTGAGGCCAAATTTTAACTTAGAAAAATGAGTCTTCTTGACTCCGGGCCCAGTACTCTATCCTCTGTGCCACTTGCTGACCAATCTATCCTTTGGTATTTACCAATTTAACCATTATCAATGTATTTTGCCTGTATTTATCAATATATTTTTCTTTTACCAATAAAGTCTTACCATTTTCCATTTCATGTTAAGCCTAACAAAAGGCTCCAAATTCTTTGTGATTGTAGTTGAAATCTGACATATCCCCACCCACCTTGCAGAGAAGATGGGTTCTCTATATGTACAGCATCTCTTTCTACCAGGATGGGTCCTAAGGGATTTCTAAATGCTGGAGTAAGGTTCAAGGTGGTAGTTTACTGCCACAGAGGAAGAGACCTGCTTCTCTGAGGTAAAATTCTACATAAATCATTTTTGAAAAATAGCTGTCTCCTGGGTTAACACTTGCCTATCAGTGCACTTCAGCATTTAATAAACTTATATACTGAGACAGATCTGCAGTGTCCATGTCTGTATTGAAACAGAGTAGGATGAAGAATACAAGAGTTGTAAACAGGAAGCCTGAATTCAAATGCTACCTTGCACATTTATTAACTGGGAGACTCTGAGTAAGTCACTTAAATTTCCTGTTTTTATTTCTTCTAATTCCATGTGAGTGTATAATACCCATTAGTCTTCTTTTTCTGACTTTAAATTTTAAATAAAATGGTATGCCTTTGCTTTATAAAATGAATAATGCTGAAAAATAAAATGATTTAGAAAATGTAAAATGTGATTCAAACAAGGGATGGGCAAAACTGAAATTCCTCTTTGTGATCTGGGGGCTGGAATTGGTCTATTTTTTCCTATAGGAACTCCATTTAGGAATAGGGCAGTTGAACTAACAGGATGAGCTATAGGCTCATAGAAATCTAAAGCTCAAGTTAATCCAATGTGCCCTCCATCTTCAAGCAGAACTCTGAGGCTTAAATTCATCACTTCCTCTCACTGTTTAGGAAGTGTCAGGGCTTTAACCAAGATTTTTCATGAGTCTTCCTCTGCTCTGTCTCCTCAGACAGGTATCATACTTATCCCCACTTAATGTCTCCTTGACCTTCTTGGTGATTTTTTTTTGTTTCCTCTATATCTTTGTTTCGAGTTCCAGTCTTCTGGACATTTTCTTAAATTTAATGCCATCTCAGCCCTTTTTGTGGTGGCTAGAAACTGGAAATTGAATAGATGCCCTTCAATTGGAGAATGGCTGAATAAATTATGGTATATGAATATTATGGAATATTATTGTTCTGTAAGAAATGACGAGCAAGATGATTTCAGAGAGGCCTGGAGAGACTTACATGAACTGATGCTGAGTGAAATGAGCAGAACCAGGAGATCATTATACACAGCAACAACAGTACTATATGATGATCAATTCTGATGCACATGGCTCTCTTCAACAATGAAATGTTTCAAACCACCTCCAATTGTTCACTGAAGAAAGCCATATACACCCAGAGAGAGGGATGTGAAATGTGGACCACAACATAACATTCTCATACTCCTTGATTGATGTTTGCTTACATTGTGTTTCCTTTATCTGATATATCTTTTGTGTAGACAAGATTTTTCTTGCACAACAATGACAAGTTTGGAAATATGTATACATATATTCGATTTACCAATATTTTAACATAATTAACATGTAGTGGATATCCTGCCATCTAGGGGAGGGGTGGGGAGTTGGGGGAAAAATTTGTAACAGAAAGCTATGTAAGGGTTATTGTTGAAGAATTACCCACACATATGTTATGCAAATAAAATAAAAATATAAAATTTAATAAAAAAAAAAAGAAATTTAATGCCATCTTTCAAACTTTCCAAGGAGGGGGGGAGAACAAACTACTTTTCCCCTTGTGTAGAAATAGTCATCACATTCAACCTCAATACACATCTTTCCTTAAGCTAACAATTTATAAGATGAGGAAGCTAAGTGATACTGTCACTAGAGGACAGACTCAGAATCAGGAAGATCTGATTTCAAACCCTCTATCAAATCCATTATTATTGATGTGACCTCAGTCAACTCACTTAACTTTTCTAAGTCTCAATTTCCCCATCTATATAATGGGGATGATAATAACAGTACTGATTTCATAGGCTTGTTGTGTGGATCAAATGAGAAGACACAGGTAAAGTGCTCTGTAAAAATTAAATCATTATACAAATGTTAGCTAGTAATGGTATCAAAGCAGGTAGATGGTGCAATGCACAGAGCACTGGGCTTGGAATCAGACTCATTTTCATGAGTTCAAATTTGGTCTCCGATACTTATTAACTGTATGAGCTTGGGCAAGTCACATAATCCTGTTTGCCCCAGTTTTCTCTTCTGTAAAAAGCACAGGAGAAGGAAATGACAAACTACTCCAATATCTTTGTCAAGGAAACTCTAAATAAAGTCTTGAGTTGAGGATGACTGAAAGAATTCAACAAAGAACTTCAAGTATTATCAGCACCCTCTACAATTGGCACCTGAGGTGAAACTCCCATCACTCCACAGAAGTTATAGTTCTATTTATTTTTATTATGCTCATTAGCATCGAATCCTTGAATTATGAAATGCAATTTGTCCCCAAAAGGTGGATTTCAACTTTTCTGAAGCTGAAAACTGTTATTTCCTTGATGAGCTTCTTAGAAGCCAAATTGTTATGCTTTTTTTTTTACAGTGTTATTGATGTTTTGTTTTATAAAACATGTACAGATTTTATATATATATATATATATTTGCTGAGGCAATTGGGGTTAAGTGATTTGCCTAGGATCACACAGCTAGGAAGTATTAAGTGTCTGAGATAAGATTTGAACTTAGGTCCTCCTGACTTCAGAGCTAGTGCTCTAGCCACTGCACCACCTAGCTGCCGCAGATCATTCCTAGTTGTGAGAGATCTCTTGCAACAAAGTAAAACAGTTAAAACCAATAATACCGTGACCTCATATAAAAAAGTATGAAACGTCTTATATCTCTTGCCCCTCTCAACTCTAGAAAAAATAAGAAAAACAAAAACAGATTTCTTGTAACAAATATGCATAGTAAAGCAAAAATAAATTATCTGAACAGCTACAAAATACAAAATATACATGATTCATTTTATGTCTTAAATCAGTCACTAATGGATCTGTTATTTAATGGATAAAATGATTCATCATTATTAAGTTGTAAGTCATTTCCAATTTCATGACTTTTTTGGGGGGTTCTCTTGGCAAAAATACTGGAATGGTTTGCCATTTTGTTCTCCAGATCATTTTACAGATGGAGAAACTGAGGCAAAGAGAGATAAGTAATTTACAAGTTCATACAGCTAATAAATATCTTATTTGAACTAAGATGAGTCTTACTGACTTCAGACGTAACACTTATCCATTGTATCACTTAGCTCCCCTTGTTTTATCATTAGTCCTCTAGAATTATGAATGACTGGCTATTGTATTGCTCATTACAACTTTCAAAGTTTGTTGTTGGTGTTGTTGCTGTTACAGTGCTATTTTTATATAAATTGTTCTAGTTCTATTCATTTCATTCATCAGTTTATAAAAGTCCTCACAATCGTTCATTTCTATAATATTAATCTTATAGGATAAATTGTTCTGCTTTTGGCTTACCTCTTATCAGTTCATATAAGTCTTTCTATGTTTTTTTTGAAGTAATCTATTTCCTTATTTTTATAGAACAATAATATTCCATCACATTACTATGTTTTTCATAAGAAAGCTTATATTTTCTGGTTTTCACTTTTTTTCCATTTTGTTACCCAGTTAACATTGACATAGGAACCCTGGCACATTTCTAGAGATTGAAATCTTAAACTATCATTCAAGTGAACAATGCCTACTAACTGGCTTATGGTTTATCTACATATACTACAATATTAAACCAAGTTTTTCTGGAGAAACCCTTAAAATGAGGATCTCATCTTTAATCTCTGTCTATTCTTTCCTATCATAAAAGATGCCTATTAAGGATTCCATTCTGTGGGATATATATGTGTGTATGTAGATAGATAGATAGATAGATAGATAGATAGATAGATAGATAGATATACACATATATACATATATATAATCCATCCATATATATATATGATTAGCCTCATTATAGTTCCAAAAATTGTAAGAACTGTCAAGTACCTTACAGATCATCTAGTCTGAACCCTTCATTTTGCATATTTTACAATGTTACAAGGCAGGAAGTGCAAATTTCATCATTCCTACTTTATAGAAGAAAAAAATGAGGCCCAGAGACATAATGATTTGTCCAAGATCACTGAGCATAAGAGGGGAAGGAACTCAAAAACAGATCTCCTGACTCCTGCTCTATACTCAATATTCCTTTCAATTTCACTATTAGCTCTTGCTCAATTGAGTCCCAAACCAGAGCCAACTTTCAAATATCCCTTCAAAGTCAACATAATTAAGAATAAAAACAAAAACAAAAAACTCTTTCCCATCCTTTGTAGAGTTCCCTTTCATCTCTACATTTTCCCCAAAAAAGGTAGTGACCATGATTTATAATATTGTAATCACATTAACATGACTTCTTCCTTTGAGAAACTGTTAATAGAAGGATCAGAATTTGAGAATATTTCAAAAGACCAAACTTCACTAAGTGCTGTGGTATACTTTTTAATATCTACAAGCCAAAAAAAATAGATAATAGAATGAAAATGTTTATTGCAAAATAAAATTGTGTTTATAATTATTTATATTTCAATTACATTTGTAAACATAGAAAAAATTATAGCAAACAGTAATAATTGCATCAGCTGGCAAATCTGGTGCTAAAATATAATTTCTTCCCCTTATTCATTTGTAAAAATCCTTTATTTCGATTGTTTCCCATATTAGCCATCACAAATGTCTTTTTTTCTGGCTTCATCCCTCTCTAACCATTACCCCCCCCAAAAAAAATTGCCTTTTTCTTTCTATTGTTTTCTTTTTCTTGAGCAAGAAAATTATATTTGCCTTCTCTTAAATGGCATTATTACCTATTGGTTCACAATAAAGAAGAAAAACAGGCAGTAGGAAAAGAGAATGTCTCAGTTCTGCTCCTAAACCACAAAATTCTTCCAAAGAAGCTGCCTTTCTAGTTTTATACCTCTCTTGCAATTTGATCTTTCTGTTTCCTGACCTCACATGCTGATATGGCAACAAGAAAAGTCCTGGATTATCTGTCTTTTGGGTAACATCCAAGGGTGGAAAGTGTGGGAAAGAATTCCCATTATTGAGTCTGAAAGTGAGAGATGGCTATAACAGAAATTACAAGGCCAAAGAGTTAAAAGTCTCTCCTGACATCTTCTCCTCTCAAAAGGAAGAGGAAAGAATACATTGATCCATTAGGAGATATGCCCATTAGGGGACTAAGAACAGTAGTTAATTTCCTACTGTTTTCAATACTGAAGAACTGAGGATTGCAAGGACTTTTCAGTTTAAATTAACAGGTCCCAGTTATCACTGCAACTCATTAAACAAGTAAATAAGAAAGCTTATTTGCTTATAGATTCTGCCTTCTTTTTTCTACAGGTTAACATAGAGAATAAAAGGAAGGTCAGTATCACTATAACATGTCTCTGTGGTAAATGATGCTCTCATTCAGTTTTTTTGTCTTCTCTACAAGGTGAACTTTAGAAAAGTAAGCTTTTTTGCCTAAAGAAAGAATTGGAAATGATAACTAACACTTTTATAGAGCTTTAAAGTTTATAAAGTGAATTATTTACATGATCTCATTTGGCCCTCACAATAACCTTATGAGATATTAGCATTCCCATTACTCCAGATTAGGAGTACAGTCTCAGGTTCAGTGATGCTATCCAGAGTCACACAGCTAATGGATATTTGATCCCAGGTCTTCCTAATGGCAAGACCAATGTTATCCACTAGCCACGCTAAGATGACACAAATACAAATTCTTTCCCTTGATGACCTTCAAAGAAGCCAGAAGAGTAAGAAAAGTTAGAGATTGAGGGGCACAATAAACAGCATACTAGGCTTGGAGTCAGAGAGATCTGAATTTAAAACACCACCTTTAGTCACTCACTAGTTTTATAACCTTGGGCAAATCACTTAACTTCTCTCAGACTCAATTTCCTCATCTATAAAAACAAAGATAATAATGCCTATTGTAATTATGTCATGTGATTGTTGTACAAACAACATACAAACAGGATATATTAGAACTAGTCAACAGCACTAGAAATAAGGGGGAATCAGGAAAGGTTTCCCATAAGAAGTGATATTTTGACTGGGACTTGAAGGAAATCAGGGAAGCCAGGGGGCAGAGATAAGGAGAGAAAGCCTTCTAGGCATAAGAGAGAGCCAGATAAAATGCTTAGAGCTGAGAGATGAAGCATCCTGCTTGAAGAACAGCAAGGAAACTAATGACCCTGGATGGGAATGGAGTAAGATTTATATAATGGAGTAAGATATATAAAATATAATAACTTTAAAAATCAGTAACTCTTCAGGTTGACTAAACCTACCCAAAGTCATGTTGTGCTGTGTCTTACTTTTCAATCCAAATAACACCCAAACCATTTCCCATTTACCTAAATGGAAAGATGTGTAAGTAAAACAGAGAATAATAACCATCACATATCAACCCTACATGATGTCTAGGGCAAACTTGAAAAGGAACTAAATGAAATGAGAATAGTATATTTCTAATTCCTGTCCCTAACATGAGCATCCAAAGATATTCCAAAATACTGATAAATAAATTACAAAACATGTTTAATGTCATTGCTTCCCCTAACCCATTGTCAATATTTTGTTATAAAACTGTGGAGCCATGCCATATGATATAATATTGTCCCACAAATTTTTTTTGTTTTATATCCAAGACATAGAGAAGGATCAATAAATGCCTCTATTATATGAACTTCTGTTTTGTTTTTGAATACTCAAGGGATGGGGATGAAGAATGGGAATGAAGGAGAGAAGAGGGAGAGTCAGAGACAGAGGAAGAGACAGAGGGAGAGACAATCAGAGAAACAGAGTCAGAGAGATAGAGACAGAAAGAGTCAGAGAAACAGAGACAGGGATAGACAGACAGACAGAGACAGAGAGAGATACAGAGACACAGAGAGAGACAGAGAGAGAGAGAAATTGAAAGATCAGAGAGAACATAATGTTCAGGACTGGGAATCAGGATACCTGACTGACTGACACAGTGAGTCATTAGAAAATCACTTCTCTTTGTACTGTTCATCCTTTTTTAAAATGGCATCTAAGAAGAACTGGAAGTAAAATTTCCAGCAGTTGGGGAAAGGCTAAAATAATCATGGTACATGGATCTATTGGGATTTTACTGCACTGTTAGAAATGGTGAATTTGAAGAATTCAGAGAAGTTAGACATAGTGGTACATAGTTATAAGTCTAGATATAGAAGAAGCTGATCTCTTTGAGCTCAGAAATTCTAAACTGAAGTAAGCAATGTAGATCAGGGATACAAACTAAGATAGATATTAAAATGATGAACCCCCAGGATCAGGAAAGATGGCTATCAGGTTGCCTAAGCCAAGACAAACCAGCCTAGGTCAAAATAAATTAGGTAAAAGCTTCCATTCTTATCAGTAAGGGAATGAGACCCATGAGCAGTAGTTCCTGGATTTCTAGCCTGAAGGATATTGGGAGACTTGATCTAAATAATAATAATAATAACAATAATCCAAAGAAGCACAGAAAGATTTAAATGAACTGATGCAGAATTAAGTAATAAGAACCAGGAAAACAATTTTTACACTGATTACATCAATATAAATATAAAGAACAAAATATAAATATATATAAGATATGTATATATGTACATATGTATATCAAACATAATTTCAAGACAAATCTTAAAAAAATGCACCTCCCTCCCTTCATTGCAAAGGTGGGGACTATAGATGTGAAATATTACAAATGCTTTTAAACACAGTTGATATGCTGGCTGGTTTTACTGAAATTTTTTTTCTTCTCTATCTTTCAAAAATTTTTGTTATAAAAATTGATTCCCTGGACTCCCTGGATATATTTGAAAATAAATATGATTTTAAACCAAAACTTATCCATAAAACAAGATATTTTCCCTAGTAAGAAAGTGATCACAATTCTAAAAAAAATGCAAAGTTTTAAAAAAAAAACATGTGAAAGAATGTGCTAAATCATAAATAATAAGAGAAATGCAAATCAAAACAACCTGCAGTTTTTACACCACTCTGAGAAGAGTAGTGTCAAAGAAGATAAATTGTCATGAAAATAAAAAAAGATAGGAACAGTCAAAGTTGGGGAGATTATAGAAAGACAGCTATATTAATAAATTATTGGTGGAGCTGTGAATTAGTACAATTATTCTGGAAAGTTTTAGGAATATTATGCAAAAAAATGGTTAAAATATTCAAAGCCTTTGTTAGGTAGATATATCTCATGGAGGTCACTGATAAAAAGAAATGTTCCAGGGGCAGTAAGGTGGTGCAGTGGATAGAGCACTGAAGTCAGGAGGACCTGAGTTCAAATTTGGTTTCAGACACTTAACGCGTCCTGTGTGACCCTGGACAAGTCACTTAACCCCAATTGTCTCAGCAAAAAAATAAATAAAAGAAATGTTCCATATATACCCAAATATTGATAACAGAACTTTTCTGTGGTTGCAAAGAATTGGAAACAAACAAGTCCATTGATTAAAGAATGGCTAAATAAATTATACAAGAATGAAAAGGATTGTTTCAAGAAATAAGAAACATGAATACAGAGAAGCAGGGAAAGACTTATGCTCATATATTCATTTAATACCATATGTCTTGACCCCTTGTTCAAGGGCATGCACAAATATAATCTCCTGACATATATAGAATAACATACCACCAAAAGAGACTCCCAACTCTGAGTAACTGGAAAAACAAACAAACAAAGCAGATAATGAAATATACCTCCCTCCTTTTAGTAAGGAGGCAGGGAACTTTGAGGGCAGAATATCGCACCCAGTGATGGTACTGATGTTTAACTGTTTTTGTTTGTTTAAAGGAAGATTTTAATCCTGGGAATAGGAACATGAGTATGGAGGAAGAGAGGAATGATATCCAAAAATGGATTCATATTTAGAATCAAGAATTCATTAGAGGGTCAAAGCTATATAGAGATAATCTAGCCCAGCCTCTTTATTTTACTGTTGAGGAAGATTCCCCTAAATTTTTTATAGAAAACAAATAAGATTACCTGTTAAAAAGAAGATACTTTGTTATCAAACTTTTGGGAAAAAGGAAGGTTGTCAGATCTCTAATGTCAAGTAATCAACTTTAACAGAGTACTTTGAGGTTACAACAAAGGCTCCACAAATACAACATACATTATCTTAACTTATCCTCACAACATTATGAGATAGATGCTTTTACATTTTACAGATGAGGAAACTGAGCAAAAGGAAGGAAACCTTTTTATGGAAGGTAAGGGAGAATGTTTTTTTATGAAGAGTAAGGGAGAATGGGAAAAGGGAAGCTGGTCTTTGGCTTCTTTCCCTTCCTCCAGCTGGCTCCATCCCACAGTTTGGGTTGTTTTTTAAATATAGCCATAACAGTAGCATCTCAGACTCCCTCCATGCTTGATGACAGTCCTACCATACTCTTTCTTTTTCTGGCACTTAGTCATTGCTTTAAACTCTGTTTTTGTCCAGGGTTCTTGGAGTTATTCAAGCTTCTGGGCTAAACAGACTCACATTTTAGGGTCATGGATATGATAATCTTGAAGCTTTTCTAGAGTCTAGAAGCAAAGGGATGAAATCTCCAGTCAAGTTCTGAGAGAGGTTCTACTGGAGGCAACAAAGGCTGACTTCTAAGAAATAATGTGTACAGCCTGCTTTCTGCATGAATGAACTCCACATGGGTTCCAATCTATCTAATGGGACCTTAGGCTATCAAAACAATATGGTGGGCAGTCCAGACTGTGCTGAGCTAGTGGGACAAGGACTAAGAATAACTAGTCCAAGGTCATACAGCCAATATGTGTCTGAGGAATAGAATGGAACCCAGATTTTCCAAACCCCAAGGCCAGTACTCTATTATGCCAGCATGATTCTGCAATAACACATGCTATATGATAAGGATGTTTCCCTTAGAGGACAGAACTGCCGGTACAGATCCTTCAGTCACTAATTTAAGCAATGAGGATTAAACACTAAGTTCCCTGTTATAACAGACCATGTATAAATAATGCCCAGTGTACTTTGCTACAGTAAAGATCACAAGTTATTTTTGTGGCTGGCTAGTATCGACCAAAAGTCATTTTGTTCATTTGAGACAATGACGGCTGAAATTATTGACTCCTACTGAGCCATGATAACATTACTGCACTGTTTCCAAGAGCTCTAAAAATAATTGGACTACACATTCTAGCCCTGTCAAGAAATGTCATCCCCCACTTGCAAGCAACAAGCCCCCAAAGTCTGCAAGTTGGGTCCACAGCTAATGAAACTGAATGTTTACCAGAAAGAAAGGGACACATCTTGAGACTCAAGAAATCCAAGAACAAAAGGTAACAATTTCACCTAACTGAGGTGAGCTTTTGCAAACTTAGAAATGTATGATTGGGGAAGGGACTACAGAGGCAAAATGTTAATGATTTAGAAGTTTTTTAGCATCCAAATTTAGAACCACAGGCAAAAATCCCTTTGTAATAACTTCTGATTTCTCGCCTCCAAAACCACAACCACCATTTAAATCTAGAAGCCATTAATATTAGCAGGTTATTACTACTATGACAGTCTAGAAAAATAAAGTGAAAACAGGCCTCAAAGCCAGGAAGACTTGAGTTTAAGTCCCATCTCTGACAATCTTATTATGTGAACCTGATTGAATCATTGAGCCCTTATTTAAATTTTCAGGTTTCTAAATCTGGTTCAAGCCACACTTGGAAGTGTTGTACCAAACATGCTACCCAGTGGGGACAAGTGGTCAACAATACTCCCAAGTATGGCCTGGACCAGATTAAAATGCAGTTCCTATCTGATTTTAAAGTGTTGATGTGATAATAAAAAAGAAATAAGTAAACATGTGTGGTTTTCTAGGAGTAACTAGGTAATGTCATGGATAGAGTGGATAGAGGTCCATCCAAATTTGTGAAATGAATTGACTAAGATCCCACAAGAAGTAAGTGTCAGAGGTAGGATTTGAACACAAACCAGGTTTGAACAAAAGCACTATAATGTCTTTCTTCAAGATCTTTAAACCATTTCTTGATGCTTCTTCCCTCTTAAAACTGAAAGTAGCCTTTTCCTCCTCAAATCTTTCATAACTCTGCCTGCATCTTTCTTTTACATTTAATATATTTTCCCAAATAATATGACATTTATATAGTACTTTAAATTTTTCAAAATAGTATGAAAAAGGCTGATTTCCTATTGATCAGAGAAATGCAAATTAAGACAACTCTGAGGTACCACTACACACCTATCAGATTGGCTAAAATAACAGGAAATGATAATGACGAATGTTGGAGGGGATATGGGAAAACTGGGCCACTGATACATTGTTGGTGGAACTATGAATGGATCCAGCCATTCTGGAGAGCAATTTGGAACTATGCTCAAAAATTTATCAAACTGTGTATACCTTTTGACTCAGCAATGTTTTTATTGGGCTTGTATCCCAAAGAGATCTTAAAGGAAGGAAAGGGCCCCACATGTGCAAGAATGTTTGTGGCAGCCCTTTTTGTAGTGGCTAGAAACTGGAAACTGAATGGATGCCCCTCAATGGGAGAGTGGCTGAATAAATTATGGTATATGAATATTATGGAATATTATTGTTCTGTGAGAAATGACCAGCAGGATGATTTCAGAAAGGCCTGGAGAGACTTGCATGAACTGATGCTGAGTGAAACGAGCAGAACCAGGAGATCATTATACACGGCAACAACAAGATTATATGATGATCAACTCTGATGGCCATGGCTCTCTTCAACAATGAAATGTTTCAAACCAGTTCCAATTGTTCAGTGAAGAAAGCCATATACACCCAGAGAGAGGGATGTGAAATGTGGACCACAACATAACATTTTCATGCTCTCTATTGATGTTTGCTTGCATTGCGTTTCCTTTCTCAGATTTTTTTTCTAGTAGTATGATTTTTCTTGCACAACAATGATAAGTGTGGAAATATATATACATATATTCGATTTGTCAAGTATTTTAACATAATTAACATGTAGTGGATTTCCTGACATCTAGGGGAGGAGTGGGGACTGGGGAGGGAAATTTGTAACAGAAAGCTTTGTAAGGGTCAATGTTGAAGAATTACCCATACATATGTTTTGCAAATAAAAAGTTTTAATAAAAAAAAACAATTCATGGAAAAAAAAGAAAAAAGGCTGATTTCAGAAAAGCTTGGAAAGAATTACATGAATTGATGCTAAGTGAAGTGAGCAGAACCAGCAACAACAAGACTATATGATAATTAGCAGTGATAGGCTTGGCTCTTTTTAACAATGTGGTGATTCAAGGCAATTCCAGTAGACTTGGAATGGAAAATGTCATCTGCATCCAGAGAGAGAACTACGAAGATTAAATGTGAATCAAAGCACACTATTTTCACTTTTTTGCTTGCTTTTTATTTTTCATAGTTATTCCCCTTTTTTAAAAAAAGGGGAAAAAATTGGACCTCAAAATCTTACAAAAAATGAATGTTGTAAACTACCTTTACAAGTAATTGGAAAAATAAAATACTATTGAAAAGTAATATATGTATATGTATATATATATATATACATATATATGTATATATATATATATATATATATATATCACCACCCTCTCCGCACATTCTACCTGTGGTAGAATCTTCCAGCCTCATATTGGTCTGATCAGCCACACTTTGTTGGACACCTCACACCTTGACTGCAACATAATGATGTCATTTTTTATCTTTTTCGAGAATGGAGGACATTGCCCCCATTAGAGTATATTCCTAGGTCTATTGCAGTACCTGAAATAAAATCTGCCTGTTATTTGAAGTTTTCAAGTATAAACTTCACAATAACCCTGTGGGGCAGGTACTATAGTTCTTATTGTCTCTATTTTCCAGATGAGGAAACTGAGTCTTGCAGAGGTTAAGGACTTTGTCCATGATCACAGAGCTAACAAATGTAAGAGGAAAGATTCAGACCAAGAAATCCTAGTTCAAAGTGCATACTTCTGAATATCCATTCTTCCCACCCAGCCCCCCTATACATAAACCCTACCCAAAGACCACAAATAGTATTTAATAAATATTTGGTGCACTGAAATTGAATTAAACCAAGCTTCCAGGTTTTGTTCTATCCAGTTTAGTCCTGTTATTTCACTTTTGTCCTAGAAGGAAATTAAGAAGCACAACTGAGTTATCTTCTGTGCTGGAAATAGCCCCTCCACTGTAAGGGAGCTAGAGGAAGAAAACAGAAGGGCATGATGCTGGAATTTGACATACTGTGATGCTCAACTCACCTGAAGAAAATATTACAATTTTTAAAAATTATCTTAGGAAAGTAGGAAGCTTTTCCTTTTTTTTTTTCCTCCTCCAAAGGGGCACAAGCTTCTCCCAGTTTAACCTCCTATGACCTTTGAACTTCAAGGGAGGTCATCTGCATGTTACTATTCCCAGCTGTCTTTCTGTCTCCCTGCCCAATTGCAGGCCCTTAGCCCTTTCCATTTTGTGGTGGTATTGATCTGTTGGCAGCAATGGGCTGGATAATTAGCCAGGAATTAGGGTTTCTATTACAGCCAGGAGGCTGCCCCAGCTGATTTATCACCTGAATAATTTACTGTGATTGAAAGGAAATTAAAATGAACTCCATTTGACAACTGTGCGCTTTTATGGGCTTTAGAGAAGACTCAAAAGCCAAATTAATCGCCTGGTGTTGTTTAATAGTCTACTGAGAGTAAATATGGGAAGGATTTTCTCTGTTGATGGGCTTTCTTGGGCTGGATTTAGGAGGTTTTTTTTTGCTTCCACCAATAAAACTACAGACAGAATCAAAGGGAGTTTTGCTCAAATAGATTCTGCTGTTCAAAAAACAACAAAATAATAGTAATAACCACAACAGCTCTCTTAAAAAAAGCATCCTACTCCAAGGTTATTTTTACCTACTTCAAACATAGAGAAAAAAGGAATTGCTTTTTCAATAATATTTTAAAGGAAATATTTAATTTCCTTGAGAATACGTCTCCATTAACTCACACCTCATGCATCCTCATATGTCCCATTCAATTATTTCTCTTTTGTTCTCAGAACATATAGATCCAAACCCACAAGGTAATGTTCAGAAGCCAGAACTGTATATTGGATGTAATGGAAATGTGGTAATGATAAAGGAGCGCTGAACAAATATGAGACTGGATTGTTTTATTTTAGTTTTTATTTCTGATAGGGTAAGGAGTGTGTGTATGTGTGTGTGTATGTGTGTGTGTGTGTGTGTGTGTGTTTGGATGTGACTGCTCAGGATTCATAGAGACTAGGAATATTCTTAGATGTCATGCTGCTTCAGCAAGCATCCAAACCAGTGGCTAATTCAGTCAAACAGCCAAAAAATTTGGAAGGGAAAAGGGTGAGCAATAAGACAAATCACATCCCAAATGGTTCTCTCTCTCATTTTGTTGCAGACACAGCCAAAAAATCATGTCAGTCATCACAAAAGACATCATGTTGTCAATTCGACAGTTATCCATACTTCTCCCCCTTTCAAAGCATAATGGATAAAGAGACAGTCTTGGAGGCAGAAAGTTCAGAGTTCAAGTCACCTTCTGGCACATATTCAGAGAGTGTTAGAATTAATTCTAACTGGAACTACACAATCAGGAGTGGTTTATTGTTTTATTGATTGTCTAGACTCAAGAAACTGTAAATAATGCAAATTAAATTTAAAAGTATGTGTATACATTCCAAAGAACTTGATTGTTAAACATTTCACTAGCACACCCTGGATTTCCCTATAAACATTGCTTGAACTCAATAGAAATGCAGTAAATGAAGTCATCATCAGACTACAGAACTAGTGTTTGTAGGATGATGATGATAATAATAAATATCATTAATATAGAGCTTTATGGTTTGCAAAATGATTTAGCTGGAAATCCCATTTGAGCTTCACAATATCCCTGAACATACTAGTTATGTGACTAGAGGCAAGTAAGTCACTTAACCTCTCAGTGTACCAGGTAATTCTTGGACCCAAGAAGGAATTCCAACTCTGCCACTTACTACTTACTAACCATGTAATGGGTAGTATTTTTTTAATTTAAATTTAAATTTTTAATTTTCAAATTAATTAAATTTTAAATTTAATCATTTCTCTGAGCTTCAGTTTTCTCATCTGTAATATTAGGGATCTGGACAAGATGTTCTGTGAGGTACTGTCTAGATTTAAGTTCTATGATCTTATGAGGTTACATATAGATCACAAGAAAGAGTTTCTACACAAGGAGTCCACTCTACAGGTCCATTCCAGGAGACTGATAGATAAAGGCATGATGGCGCCATATTGCACAGAATGCTGAACCTAGAGTCAAGCTAATTGATCTTTCTCAGTTTAATTCTGACCTCAGACACTTACTAGCTATGTGACTCTGGGCAAGTCATTTAACCTTGTTTGCCTCAGTTTCCTCATCCGTAAAATAAACTGGAGAAGGAAATGGCCAACCATTCCAGTGTCTCTGCCAAGAAAATCCCAAATTGGGTCACAGAGACTAGGACATGGCTGAACAACAGAAGGTACAAGCATGAATGCCTGCAAGCATTTTTGACCCACAAGGCAGACATGATACTTACAAATAATTGCCACTTCCGAATATCCATCTTTCAAGATTCAATGGGATTAATTGCTAGTCAGACTCCCCTTGAATACCCTTGGATATCTTTTCCCCTTCAAATAATACAGCCATATTGTCAAAGCCATCATTTGTCAAAAGTTATTGCCTAGCAGGAAACAAGGGTATGTCATTCATAGTCCAGTGCCCATGTGCACACAGTGATTCTCTAGCCCCTCCTCACCTTTCATCCCTCCTAATTACTGCACATTACAAGAAGGTGAATCAGATTAACTGAAAAAATGCTGAGTCAGTCATTGTGCTGTTTAGAGTTCAGGCTCAGGCCCAAGCTTTGGGCCTGACCATCAATATCAGGTTGGTCCATCAGGACCATCTGCTTCATTTGGAAGGACATTGGAGAAACCTTCATAAAGTGTAATGTCTTCAGGGGTGATCAAACTGATTGCTAAGCATCTACTTAGCTCAAGGGAGGTAGTATGGTAGGAAGAGTGGAGAGAAGGCAAGATTTGAAGTCAGAGTCTCTAATTCTGTTCCTTGCTGTTCGGGTGTCTTGGACAAGAAACTTCCCCAGAATTCTAGCCTATGGGACACATTCAGCTGAATTGGGAGGGGATGGAGGGGGAAGGAAAAGGGGGAAAGTTGAATTAATAATAACAGAGGATAATCTGAATAGAAGTAGGTTCAGGAGAAGGAACATCCCACCCTATAAGTCAGTGGTGTTGACCTCAAACAGAAACGGATGAGCAGCATCTCGACTTAGAAAACCACAAATTAATATTGTTTATGTTGCATTATAACTTGGGGCAGCTAGTTAGCACAAGGCTGAGCCTACAGTCAGGCAGACTCATTTTACTAAATTCAAATCTGATCTCAGACACTTGCTCAATATGTGATGCTGGGCAAGTCACTCACCCCTGCTTGCTAGAGTTTCCTCATCTGTAGAATGACTGGAGAATTTAATGTCAAACCACTCCAGTATCTTTGCCGAGAAAACCAGGCCAAATACCCTTTGATCCAACAGTGTCTCAACTGGGACTGTATCCCAAAGAGATCAAAAAAAGGGAAAAGGACCCACATGTGCAAAAACGTTTGTGCCAGTGCTTTTTGTAGTGGCTAGAAACTGGAAACTGAATGGATGCCCATCAGTTGGAGAATGGCTGAATAAATTATGGTATATGAATGTTATGGAATATTATTGCTCTGTAAGAAACGACCAGCAGGACGATTTCAGAGAGGCCTGGAGAGACTTGCATGAACTGATGCTTAATTAAGTAAGTAGAACCAAGAGAACATTGTACACAGCAACAACAAGATTTTACAATGATCAATTCTGATAGACATGGTTCTCTTCAGTGATGAGGTGATTCAGTCCAGTCCCATGGTCTTGTGATGGAGAGAGCCATTTGAACCCAAAAAGAAGACTGTGGGGACTGAGTGTGATCACAACATAGCATTTTCACTCTTTTTGTTGTTGTTTGTTTGCATTTTGTTTTCTTTCTCCTTTTTTTCCTTTTTGATCTGATTTTTTGTGTAGCATGATAATTGTGGAAATATGTATGTAGAAGAATTGCATGTGTTTAACATATATAGGATTACTGAAGAGAGTGGGAGGAAGGGAAGGAGAAAAAATTTTGGAATGCAAGGTTTTGCAAGGATGAATGTTGAAAACTATCTATGCATGTGTTCGCGTTTTGAAAATAAGCTTTTAAAAAAACAGGGCCATTTCCAGTTGTCTTGATTTATATCTTGCCACTGAACTCAGATGGCTCTGGAGGGGAAAGTGAGGCAGGTGGCTTTGCCCAGCCCTCCCTCACTTAAATCCAACTCATCTGCATCTCACAGCATCACCTCCCCAATGTCATGGTTCTCTTTGACAATGAAGGACAAACAACAAATGAGATCAGAAAGAGTTGATAAAATATTTCTCAAGAATATTTTAATCTGGTTAACCTTAGGGAGGGCATGTAGAATTCTTAAGTACTAGAACAGAAATCGAGAAGACCTGAGTTCAAATTCAGCCTCAGACATTTACTAGCTGGGCAAGTCACTTAATTTCATCTACCTCAGTTTCCTCATCTATAAAATGAGAATAATAACTGCATCTACGTCATAAAATTGTTGAGAAGATAAAGTGAAATAATATCCATAAAGCACTTATCACAGTGCCTAGTACATAATAGATATTTAATAAATGACTTTTCCTTTCCCCTTCCTCTTTCTTTCTCCATTTCTAAAACACTTTGCAAATCTTAAAAGGGCTAAGTAAATGCTAACTGTTATTATTATTTTTATTATTTTAAAGCTTAGCCCATACCCTTACTGGGGAAAGTCAGGCCCTGAGAGAGAAGCCCAAGGGAAGTTGTACCAGCATCAGCAGGGACCAATGAAGGCCTCGCTTCAAATTGAGTCTTGGTTGCCCAAGAAGGCAGCATTTTCCCCACATTGGTGACCTGGGTCAAAGCTCCAACTACACTGTGTTTGTGATGGCTCTGACATTTCCCCTCTGGATCTCAGTTTTTTTATTTTGCAAATGAAGTTATTGGACTTTCCTCCTAAATTCTAGGGTACCTATTCTCTAACAAATCTAGTGGTTTATCTACTGATTCCTGAAGGTACATTTTTCCCAGATCATATAGTCATATATGAGAATGTAACAGATATGAAGCTAAAAGTTGGAGGCAGCTAGATTGCCTGGTGGATTGGTTCTGGTTTAGGAGCCAGGAAGACAAGAGTTTAAATCTTATCTCAGATACTTATGAGCTGTATGACACTATAAGACTAATGAAGCAAAACTCTCTGGAAGTTCAAGACAGTTATCACACTGTGAAAGGCTGTTTCCCTAGTGTAATGCATTAAAATCACCATCCTCATCAAAATTAGGAATGATAGACATCCCCTCTCTTCTTGCTTTCTAAATTGCAATGGGATTAAAGCCAGGAATTTAATTCTGAAAATCCTGCAAGGGAAGTCAGAAGTGATAAGAAAGAGAATAGCCAATGCAGAACAATCTAGGATTTACTTTTGGTCAGATGCTAGAATTACCCAACAGATACGGGAACCAAAAGGAAAGATGGGAATAGTTAGAACAAAATACATGACTTACTATTGATAAACCTTTAATTTGAGCAAAGTGATAATTTTTCCTTGAGGAAATAGTCTTTCAGTGACAAAAACTGAAGATATTTCCTGAGAACATATGATGTACATGTATGGATCATTGTTAAATTCCATGTATAGATTATTCAGGTTTCACAATAGTCATCTTACCTGTTGAAATTGTTATTTCACTGAAGTGACTCCTCTCTGCCCTTATTATGTTGTATCAGTGGCACTATTACAGTTTTCTGTAATTTTTCTGTACCATTTCTGTAATATTTCATTTCTTGTAGCTCTTGCTTCCTCCACTAAGGTGCAAAGTCATTGTTCATGGCATGGAGACGACCCTACATCCTCAAAGGCTATACTAGTAAAACTCAAAATTCCAACTCCAATAGATGCTACCAAGATGGAAAGGCTTCAGACACAGATCTGGTGACCATATGTGTCTCAGAACCAGCCTAGGACAAGCTTGCCACAAAAGGATTATGTGTAAAGTATTACAAAATTTTGTTGGGTTTTTTTAGATCTGTTAAAGCTTTTTATTTGCAAAGTGTAATGAAATTTTGGAGATAGATATATGTACAGATCACCCATGATGAATATTTTCAGCCACAGAAACTTGAGAAATTATTTACTAAGGCTAGGAGAAACTCTAATCAGTACAGTGGAGGAAGCCACTATGTGTCATGATCCTTGAAGTATCTAGGTCAGAGATTTCATTGTTATTAGTTTCTTTTTTACTCTGTACCAGGCTCTATAATGTGTGCTATTTGTGTTCCTGTTTTTAATATCTATTTTATTTTACTAGAGAAGGCTCCATCTCCATTCTGATTCACAGATGGCTTTTTCCAATTGGTTTTTGTTGTGAACTCTAAGGTTAGAAATTACCAGGCAACAATAGAAATTAAGACACTGTGAAAAGGTAAACACTAGCCAAGCACATGGTACAGCTATCATTATTCAATATGAGATACATAGAATAGAAAGATGGCTACTTGTTTTGGGGTGGAGCTGGAAGACCTCAGATCTAGCCCCACTCATGGTGCTAACTAGCCATATGACTTTTGTTAAGCAATTTAATAACCCACCTGAGTCCCATCTTTCTCATCTCTAAACAGGAAGACAATTGCTGATCTACCTACCACTTCTCCTTGATACATCTCATGCCTGGACTATTGTAATAGCCTATTGGTTAATCTGCCTGCCTCAAGTCTCTCTCCACTGTAGTCCATCCTCCAAAGTGATCTCCCTAAATTTGTGGTCAGCCCATATCACTCCCTTCCATTTCATTAATTCCTTCCAAATCACCTGAGGATTAGCTCTAAAATCCTTTGTGTGACATTCAATACCTCTTGTCACCTGGCCCCTTTCTAGGATTCTCACATGTCACTCTTCTCTACATATCCTATGACATAAGGATATTGGACAATAAAGCATCCTCTGACTTTGGGCATTTTCACTGGCTATGCTCTATGCCAGAAATTCTTTTCTTCCTCATCTCCACCTACTGGCTTCCCTGGATCCATTCATTCATGTTCCTACAAGAAGCCTTTTCCCAGGACCACTTCACTTATCTATGTTGAATACTTTCAGTTTATCCTTTCTATCTCTTATTTGTACATAGTTGTTCAAATGTTGGCTCTCCCATTGCACTGAGCTTCTTGAGAGCCAGAACTGTATTTTCCCTTTCTTTGTATCCTCAGTATACAAATAGTGCATAGTTGTTTTTTTTACAATACATAGTAGGTACTTAAAAAATTACTTACTGGCTGCTGTGCAAGATTATTGTGAATATCAAAGGAGATACTGGATATGGAAACACTTTGAAAACTATGAAATATCACAAATGTTAGGTATTACTGCATATCAGTAATTCTCACCCAATAAGCAAATATGCTGCTTACCATTTCCCAGACCCTACATATCCTCTCAAGTAAACCAAAAGCATCTTTACATTCCTATTCTTATCCACCACTTCAGGCTACTTCTTGTGAAAAACAACACTCAGAAAGGTCATTTAGCTTAACTAATGAGATGAGTTTGGCTTAATACCCTTCTAGTGTTCTCAGAAAAAGGATTAACTCTTCCACTTGAACCTTCTGCAACAAATCCAAGAAAGGGTCTGAGAACTGAACTTCTGGATTCTGATGCTTATGTAGCATATAAAATAAATTAATCGGCCATACTATAACTACCCAAGATAGTTTTACCTCCTCCTCCTCTCCAGGAACAGAGACAGCATGAGCCTGCTCAACAAATATCCTAAGAGAATTCAAGAAGCAAAATCAGTCACTCACTTTCACTAGCACTGGAAAGAGAGGGGAAGCAGTAGAGCCAAAGTCCCAAATTCTGAAGAATTTTTCACTTAAGCACATGGAAGTAGAGAGCTTGCCCCACAAACAATGATTTTCCTTTTGTTATGAACATTATTTTTTTGAGAAAGAAAACACTTTTTGGAGACTTTTCCCCATTTTCTACTGAGAACTTAAATAGTAATTTCTTGACACTTCCCAATCAAAGTAAAAAAAGGCAACCAGTAGAGAATATATGAACACTTTAAAATAATAAAAATGCACAAAGAGTTCCACAAAAATTAATAATAGTACCTGCTCTGGTTTGATGGGTTCAGTGGTTGTAAATATGTCAGAATAATGTTGTCTCTCAAAGACTCGATCCAATACTTCTAATTGCTGCTGGGTGAAAAGGTCTCCCCGCATCTGTTTCCGAAGGAAATCTCTGCCTGGGAGTGAATGGCCATTTGGTACTGGAGACTCCTGAATACCTTTGAAAGGGGAAAAAAATAAACAGAAGGCTAAATAGATGCTACAAATTCCCAAAGAAGGATATATTAAAAGCATAAAACATTAGAATAATCTTAGAGATCATTTAGACTGAATCACTCATTTTGCAAAGGAAGAAACTGAGACCCAGAAAAGTTAAAGTCACTTGCCCAAGTTCTTCATGCAAAAGTCTGGACTAAAACCTGAGACTTCTAATTCTTAAGCCATCTACATCACTGTGACAACTTTACAATATAAAACTGAAGACTATCAGGACAGCTGCATGGTGCAGTGGATAGAGTACCAGCCCTGAAGTCAGGAGGACCTGAGTTCAAATCTGATCTCAGACACCACTTCTAGCTGTGTGACAACTTAACCCCGATTGTCTCAGGGGAAAAAAAGACTATAGTATATTCTTGCACTTTCTAATTGAAGAGTAATTCCTAAGGTTTTAGGAGAACAAATGCTAAGGATTGTGATATAGTATTTATATATATTTATATATATATATATAAAATATTATAAATTATATATATATATATATATATTTATACGTATTTATCTGTGGAATCACTACACATACTTTTTCCGATGTTGATTGTCCCTTAACTTCTCCGAGCCTTAGTTTCTTCATTTGTAAAAATAAAGCAGCTAATATTTGCAATACTCACTTCTTTCAATTCAATTCAAAATATTTATTAAGTATCTACTATGCAAAAGGCATTTTGCTAAGCATTGGGGATCCATATAGAGTTAAAAGATACTGTCTACTCTCAAGGAGCTTACAATCTAATGGAGGAGACAACATGAAAATAAATATATACAAGGCAAGTTATTTTAGGAAATAAAAGAGAAAAAGCACTGGAATTAAGAGGAGTTAGGGATACATATGAAAAGAGCTGGTTTTAAAGCTATAAATCATTATAAAAAGTGAGCTGTAAATATTAATTTGAAAATGTCAAGGGTAGCACAGCATGGTGAAGACAGTGATTGTGCTTGGCCTCAGGAAGACTTGATTTCAAATCCTGATTCTGACATGTATTGCATGACCCTAGATAAGACCCTCCAGCAATCCTAGGATATGCTGACTTATTCAGTTGGAGGGGGGAGCATTTGCTAAATATCGTTTTGTGATAAGAACAAAAAGACAAAAAGTGAAATGTCTCTATCCTCAAGGAATTTACATTCTATTGAAGATGCAATATGTATGAGGAGGAAGGAAGGAAGGAGAGAGAGAGAGAGAGAGAGAGAGAGAGAGAGAGGGAGGGAGAAA
>JAJPUD010005165.1:133806-161963 GCA_023553655.1 Myrmecobius fasciatus
GAGAGAGAGAGAGAGAGAGAGAGAGAGGGAGAAAGGGAGGGAAGGAGGGAGGGAGGGAGGGAGGGAGAGAGAAAAAGAAAGAAAAAGAAAGAGGGGAAAGGAGGGAAGGAGGGAGGGAGATGGAGAGGGAGGGAATGAGGGAGGGAGGGAAGGAGAGAGAGAAAGAGGGAGGGAGGGAAGGAAGGTGGGAGGAAGACAGAGAGATGAAGAGAAAGATGGAGAGGCATTTGCAAAATACATTGAGGAAAAAAATTCCAACACTAGCATTTCTGAGAAATTCTCCCCATAATCATGAAAATGTTAAATGTTAAATTATTCCAAATATGATGTGGAAGACAAGAAGAATAGCACTTAATTTATTTGTATTTCCATCATTTATTTATCTATAAAAAGATAAATGCAAGAAAACAAGGATGACAAGGATGTTATCAGCAGATCAGATGTTTCTTGTAACTTGTACTATAATGCTACATGAGCAGTGACACTGACTTTCTCCAAAACATTTCTGGAAACTACCTTTTGGAATTGCCTTTAGGAGCAAATAAGAAGCCACTGCAAAGAAAAAAAACCCCACAATTCTCATGACTTTATACTCAAACCTTTTTTAACCTAAAAAAAAGGTTCCAAGCTTCACCATCTTACTCATTAGACTCATTAGACTTACTCATTTTGACTGATATCAAAAAATTAAGTCAAATGACATTAGAACATGTGTAATTATTCTGAGGGTCATTTCAAAATTATTCTCAACCATGGCAACGTAACTTAACACAAATGTGTAGTCACCTAGAGGAACAGTGTTGAAAGGGACAACATTCAATTGGATAAATTCTAGAAAGTATATTTAAAATAAGTCACATGATTTTATAGCCATACCTTATATTTATTCCCTAACTATTAGAGTCCCAGTTTAGAATCTTTAACTTAGGTGGGCCCAAGAAGCCCAAGAACATGTGCAATGGCCCTGTCTCTTGATTGTTCATATTCTTTTTTTTTTCTTGAGAGAGTTGGGGGTTAAGTGACTTGCCCAGAGTCACACAGCTAGGAAGCGTTAAGTGCTTGAGACCAGATTTGAACTCAGGTCCGCCTGACTTCAGGGCTGGTGCTCTATCCACTGCACCACCTAGCTGTCCCCAATTGTTCATATTCTCAGCAAAGGTTCAGCAAGGTGCCTCTCTACTCCATGTATTTCTCTTTCCCATCAAACCCAGAATGCTCCACCTTCAAAAAACAAATGGTCTATTTCTTTGAAGAAATTAGTCTCATTCCATCAATGAATGAGCCATGGCTTAAGAATAACTTCCAACATTTTGCTGATTTTAGTAATCTATGAATGTGGACAGTTATGGTGTTTGCACATTTATAAAAGCTTTGTGCACATCATAATAACAGTAACCGAAGCTTCAGTTCTTCCACATCAGGATATGTTTTTCAGGACCATTTCACAATTTTCTTCATTTGGCAGAGCCTAGGAACATGTCAGTGATTGCTAAGAGGGAATTTTAAGTTGAAAGTGAGTTTCAACATGATGAATTGGTGCAAGCAAATAGGCCATAAATAATGTAATTTAGCATATATGGAACTTATCATATTCTGCCCTTGACTGTGTAACCTCAGAAAAGTTTTAGGGGCATACAACAGCTTAAAAACCCTAACCAAATATGACTGAATTATTGGCAGTAATTGCTTTTACTACTGAAATTCTAATCACCTTTTATGACCCAACTCAAACTCTCCATCCTCAATCTTTCCTGTTCCCTGATTCTTGTACTTCCTGCCCAAAATGATTTTTCCTGACCCCAGTCTCAGTGCATTATTTGTAATTTCTCTGTAAACTTATGAGGTTCTACTTTACAATTATTGGTGTGGATTTAAATATAGACATATAGGTATAGATAGATCATATATTTAAAGAAATAGGATCTATAAGCATGTATCCATATGTTAATATAAATGTTAACATAGATGTGGATATAGATATAGATTATACATAGGCAAGGATATAGATAAGGATATTGATGTTGATAAGACATATAGATATTTAGGTATAATATAAATGAATTTATACAGCTATTGATATAAATAGATATATGTAGACAGAACCAAATGTCTATAGATATAGATGTAGATATAGATCTGTATCTATATGTGTGTGTATTTTCCATCCATTGTGCCACCTAACTCTGCCAAGTATGGGCAGATCTACGTGGCTCTGTAGATAGAGTACCAGGCCTGGAGTAAGGAAGACTCATCTCCATGAATTCAACTTTGGCCTCAGACACTTGTTACCTTAGGCTACTCACTTACCCCCATTTGCCTCAGTTTCTTCATCTGTAAAATGAGTTAGAGAAGGAAATGGAAAACCACTCCAATATCTTTGCCAAGAAAACACCAGATGAAGTCATGAAGAGTAGACATGACTGAAAATCACTCAACAACAATAACATGGATATAGATATAGATGATATGTAGATATATTTATATATAAATGGATTTTATTACAGAAATATAGATAAGTATGTAGATATATTCATATATGTCTATATGGACATAGAAGTAGAAAATATATATAATTATGGATAGAGATATGGATATGGGGGTGGGTATATAGAGAGAAAGAAAATGAGAGATAAGGCAGCTAGGTGGTACAGTGGATAGAGTACCAGCCCTGAAATCAGGGGGGGGCTGAGTTCAAATCCAGCCTCAAACATTTCCTAGCTGTGTGACTGGGCAAGTCACTTAATCCCAATTGCCTCAGCCAAAAACAAAGGCAAAAAAAAAAGAAAATGAGAAATAGAGAGAAAGAAAAAAAAATATTATCTTCTTTTTCCAATTCAAGTAAACAAACATTTATCTAGCACCAACTAAGTGCAACACATTGCACTAGTTATTGGCATCTACAAAAAAAAAAAAAAATTACTCCCAGCACTCAAATAGAGTTCACACTCTATTGGGGGGAAATATATATATATATACATATATACATATATACATATATATATACACACACATACATGTACATATTTGGAGAGAGACATAATTTTTAAATGTATTTTAAAATTACAAAGTAATTTGAAGGACTGAGGAAGGACTAATAACTAGGGGTATAAGGAAATAGCCTCATATAAGGGGTGTCAAGATCCATTCTACTACAGACTAAGCTACATGAAGGCATGATTATAAATTTAGAGATGGAAAGGATCTTAGAAGTTATCTAGTCCAGTACCCTTATTTTACAGAGGAGGGATAATTGAGACCTACAGAGCTAAAGTCACTTGCCCAAGATTCTACAGGTAAAAAGTGGCAGAGTCTGGATTCTAACTCAGATCCTCTGATTCTATAGCCAGTGCTTGTCCCACTATAATTCAATGCCAAAATTAATTCTAAATTTCCTGCTTATCTTCCCCAATCATTTAGCACAGTACTATGCACATCTATTTTTTTTTGTACAGGTCCATTATTTCATTTATGTGATAAAAGTTTTTCACTGATGAAGATAAGTAAAGGTTAGTCACCATCTTAAGGGGTTGTCTGAAGCACAGAAAGATTCAATGACTTGCCCATGGTTACCAACCAATGAATATCAAGGGCAAGTCCTCAAGTCTCTATAACTCCAAGGCCAGCCTCCTACCCACTGCCCAAACTATCCTCTCTGCACATTATATGTTTGCTCATATAAATTGAATTACTATGTAACTGTCTTAATTTCTGTTATTGGACATTAAAATGTAGGAATATGAGTGAGAAAAACCCTCCACCTTTTAAGGTGCTAATTTTAGCTTCTTGATTTTTTTCTTGTAATCTGCCCTGAAAAAGCGCTCTCTGTCTTAGCTAAGGAAAGTAGTGTGAAGCTACATGAAATATTGTAGCCAATTTTATTCCAAGGAACAAAAGCTGAACTTGTAGTCTGAATGGCATGTTAAAATCTATGTGTAGACATGTTCACGAGTACAAAGGTACTGAAGGGACAGGGTATCTTTAAATCTCTCTTCTATTCCAAATCAAATAATATGTAATAGACCTAGTGCTGGGTTTAGTCAACCATGGCTTATAAAATTAAAATTCTGGTAACTGGCTTCATGGTAGCAAAAAGGCAGAGAGACCCTGTTTATGGAGCAAAGCAACACCAGCTTTAGATTTCAAGTTTAACTAACGTTATTCACAGCTTGATTTTGAAGCTAAAGCTTTGCACAAAGCTTGTTGAGAGATGGGACAAGAAAAGTAGCCTTGGATTTACATTTGCCAAGAGAAATATATTTCTTGGGTGTCTAAAAATATCATGTATCTTGAGTTTCCTTTAGAGTACAGCAGATTCATTTTTAATATTTTTCCTGTTTTGTTGATATCATTGTGCATATTTTTAAATACCCTTTATTACAGGATTTTTCTACCATCTGCCTCTTCATAGTGGGCAAGTAACTATATGTTGTCCAAAGTTATGCCAGGAAAACATAAACTATGATAGAAAGACTTCCAGAGGTGAACTGCCTCTGTGATCCAGAAAAACTCAAAAGCAGAATGTTGTTCCTCTATTTCCACCAGTGATATATTTGGGGGAGTGTAATAATTCATAAAATTATATCTTAAATCCTAGATAATTCAATTTACATTGGTAGAAGAAGTGCCCACAATGACAAAAAATATAGATTCCTTGAAGCATATGAAAGAAAATGGAAAATTTTCCTTAAGTACAGATCTGATCAAATGATTCCCCTATTCACCCAACTCCAGGGGCTTTCTATTATCTCTGCAAATCTGATTAAATGATTCCCCTATTCACCCAACTCCAGTGGCTTCCTATTACTTCTACAAATAGGAACCACTCTCTTTAGCTTTTAAACGAATGTATGACCTGACCCTAACTTAATTGTTTCAGTGTCACTGGGCTTTACTCCCGCTCCTACATTTTGTATTTACTCAAACTGTACTTATTTCTCTTTCTCACACTCTCTCTAGTTTATGCACCTTTTTGCTAACTATCCCCATGTGTAAAAATGTACTCTCTCCTTTCTTAAAGAGAAGAGTACCCCTCTTCTCTTTAAATGCAACTTAAGGAGGCAGCTAGATGGCACAGTGGATAGAGGGCCAGCCCTGTGTCAGGAGGATCTGAGTTCAAATGTAGCTTGAGTCACTTAACACTTACTAACTGTGTGATCCTAGGCACATCAATTAACCCCAATCGCCTCACCAAGACAAAACAAAACAAAACAAACCCCAAAAAAGCGACTTAAATACCATCTTCTGTATGAAGCCTTTCCTGACCCTTCCCAACTGGTAATGTCTTCCTTTTCAAATTGTCTGTACTTATTAAATATTTGTTTATGCTATGGGTGTGTATGTGTATACACACACATGTATATATATACACATGTGTGTGATGTATATGTGTAATGTGCTTATTGTCTCTCCCATTAAAATGTAAACTCCCTATGGGTAGGAATTGTTTTATTTTTTATACTTATATCCCCTGCACCTAACAAAATATCTGACATATAATAGATGCTTAACAAATACTTTTAGTTGATTGATAAACCACTACATTTCCACAAACAAATCTGCATAAAATAGCTTTCTGCTTAATGATTCTCTGTCAACATATCTATTGACTGAATCCATGCCCAGATCTTGTGATTTTTTATTGAGCATTTCATAGACTCAAGGAGAGGTCGGAGTTATATTTATAACTTTGGTTATATTCAACAAATTCAAAAATTTATACCTGTTGTCAAATTCATTCAATGAAACAATATCTGCTTGTTCCAAAACTATTTCTAATAGATTTGGCGCTTACTTTTTATATACTCTAAAAATGGGAAGGAGTCAGTTAGACCTGAGTTCAAATCCTGCCTTACTAATTATGCAACCCCACACAAGTCACTTAACCATTGACTTCCTCAGCTTCCTCATCTGTAAAATGGGGGTAATAATAACACCTACCTCCTAGGGCTGTTGGGAGGATCAAAAGAGACAGTATCTATAAAATGTTTAGCAGAGTGTCTGGCATATAGTAGGTTCTTGATAAATACTTCTTTCTTTACTCAAAAGTTTCCAGGGGCTTTTTGAGATTAACTTCTCCAGAGACACATAATTCTTATATTAGCAGAGGAGGGACTTAAGATTTTCTTCCATTACATTATGTTATCTCTCCAGTGAGTCCATCATGATGATGATAGAGATGATGATGGAGATGATGATGATGATGATGATGATGATGATAACAGTTTGACTAGTGTAAACCTACAATCCAAAACTATTCTCTCTTTTTATTTTGACTCTCAAGAGTAGTTTATCACACTGACTGAGATATGAATTCAATCAGTGGCATTTCTAGCTCCAATTCTCCAGCTTGTATAACTGCTATAAAGGTTTCAGGACATACAAAATCTCCTCTGTCAATGACCCTGGCTGCCACTCCCTTGACAACATTATTTTATTCCTTAGTATAGATGATGGATATGACTATGTTGTTATTTTTATCATTCATCATTATTATCACCATCTCATTCTTCTAATCTTTTCCTAGAATATTAGGGACAACAGTTCAGTTTCTGATAATGAATGAATGAATGAATGAAAAAAATTTATTAAGCACTTACTATGGGCCAAGCATTGTGCTAAGCACTGGAGAATCAAATGCAAGAAGCTTACAAAAACTAATATGAGAGAAAATACATGTAGCACAATGGTGACCAAGAAAGGATATTTAAGTTTAGAGTCCATTTTCAGTCCAACTAATTATTTGAATTCTCAGGATAGCTTTAGGTTTATAATTGTAATATTGCAATATTTTCTTTCTGTTCATGAAAGGTAGTGAGCTGCTGATGTAACCACCAATTCATGTCTTGCTAAGTAGGTACTTAATTTTTATATATTACAGTGAGATATCACATAGTTTCTACTGCTTCTTTTCATTATCTACATGTAAAGGCAACTTAAAGGTAACCTTTCATAATTTCTGATATCAATAATTTGCTTCTGAATGATCATAATAAATCTTTGTATTTCCCTAAACAAATATGTATGACTTAACCATGTATTTGCTGCCTTTCTGTTGACATATGTTCGAGTTCACATGGATGTCATCCTGTGATTACATAAGGTCACAGGCAAAATACTTTCAGTTATATTTGACAAATCCAATGGTGTGTATCATTTAACAGCCTTTATTGATAATAGGTTTGGAGCTTACTTTTCATATTCTTTAAAAAGTCTATCATTCCTTTCCCTCTATTTGGAGAAAAAAAAGTTAAAGTTCCTAAGTTGCTTTATGGTGAAAGAAAATAGTGTTTGGTTGATATTGTACAAGTTTTTGCCAGGATAATTTTAAAAATCTGTTAGCCCTACTTTCAATCATATATAATAGGACTGGTATTGCCTGAGTGTTAATTGTTTAAACATTTTCTATCTAAACATATGTGGGGATGTCAATGAATCTCTAAACATATTTAGCAACAGTTTTTTTTTCCTCATATCATTGTCCTTTATTTTCCCCAGAGGAAGCCAAGGTATTGTAGGCATTGCCTTCATCCACTGATTCAATATGAACTTTGAATTCAATTTTAAAACCTTCATTCTCTTTCTTTCCATAAACATAGTTTGCAAAGTGTCTCTCCCATCAGACTCTTAGCTCCTGGTTTTTGTTTTTTAGAAGAGATTAATCTTTTTTCTGTTACCCCAGAACTCAGTAGAATACTTAGAACACATTAGATAGTTAATAAGTTCTTGTTGATTTATTAATTTGATTTGACTTTCCCTTAGATACATACATCAAGCATTTTATACTTATCAACTACAAAACAAAATTTTTATATCATTGGAGAAAGAGATGCAAGTGCTGTTTAAAGTATTTTCAATAGAACCACATACTCTGATATTAAGATACATCAAGAGATAAATAAGATATTTTGGGTTTTGTTGTTCATTTTTCAGTTATGTCCAATTCTTTATAAACCCATTTGTAGTTTTCTTAGAAAGATATTAGAATGGTTTGCCATTTTCTTCTCCGGGTTCTTTTATAAATGAGGAAACTGAGGTAAACAGAGCTAAATGATTTAACCAGGTCACACAGCTAATAAGTGTCTAAGGCCAGGTTTGAACTCAGAAGAAAATGAGTCTTCCTGATTCCAAACCCCATACTCTATACACTGTGCCATGTACCTGCCCATGTTTTGACTTACTTCCTCTTTAATTTGGAAGCCATACCTATTTAGTCATATTAAAAAAAAAGATGATAATGAATTTAAGATTAGATAGAAATTTAAGGGGCTTAAGCTGTCTCCCTGAAAAATACTATATTTATACCCACTTTTCTTAACATTATTGTGTTGGTGGAACATTTTACATAGAGAATTTTTCTATTTAGATAGCATTCTTACTCATGTGGATCTATTTTATGTATTTATAATGGCTTGTTTAAGCCACAAGGATGGAACTGAGTCAAAAACTTTTCGATCATCCACAAAGCATTATAAACATTATGGCAATTTCAGGCAGCTTGTTCAATAAATACTAAATTGATAATGAGTTGCTTTTCACATCACTAAGACTTTTTGACATAGGTTTTTTGCTCTTTAGTGAATATATTATTTCTTGTAAGTTTATACATGCCTTATTGATACCAGCTGTGAATATTTCATATTACATTTGTAAATACATAGCCTAAATTTTGAGGGACTGTTGATTTTTTTATCTTTTGGAAATAGATATGTAATGCCTTCTATTAAGAAAGACACACTTGTGGCAGCTTGATGGTGCAGTAGATGGAGCACCAATCTTGGAATCAGGAGAACCTGAGTTCAAATCTGATCTCTTAATACTTATTATTAGCTGTGTGATTCTGAGTGAGTCACTTAACTCCAATTGCCTCTCAAAAAAAAAAAAAAAAAAAAGAATCGGAAAGATACAATCAAACTTGCCTCCAGGAAGAAGCTGGGGAGAAATGCTTCTATACTAATTCACATACAACTGGTGAAGTGTTGATGCACAGAGGAACTTTAGTGCATCACTTATGTTTGAAACCAAGAAGAGCATCCACATTGTCCAATGTTTACATCTATATAATGGAAGAGTACTAAATATTACCAAAAAGGGGAAAGAGGCTTTGTTGGAATAGCATGATTGAATTCCCAGTACTTTTAGCTTAGTGATTACCTGTTTAAATTTGTAAACTTCACCATAGTCTTTTTTTTCCCTGAGGCAATTGGGGTTAATTGACTTGCCTAGGGCCATATAGGAAGTGTTAAGTGTCTGAAATCATATTTGAACTCAGGTCTTCCTGACTTCAGGGTTGGTTCTTTACCCACTGTACCACCTAGCTGCCCCTAAATTTGTAAACTTCATCAAACATGAAACACTATGAAATCATAATATCTAAGCTTGGCTCCTAAGGATAAAATGAGAAATTGTACCTTTCTCCTTTCTTTTCAGAGGTAGGGGTCTGAGGTTGTAGAACATTGCCTATATTATCAGATTCAGTTATTCTATTGGTTAGTTGTTTTCCTTTTGTAATTTTCTTCCTCTTTTTGTATTTTTTGTTACAAGGGAATGCTTGCTGGATGGGGAGGGAAGAAAGGGTTATAATTAGAAATGAAGGTGCTATAAAACAAAAGATCTTATTTGAAATTTAAATGAGATTTAGTAAAATGTCCATCAGAGAATACTAGAAATTACATTCATATCGTTAGATTTCATAGGATAAATTTCCCTTGGTGGTCAGAAATAGCACATCAGATAGATGTGTATATAAATATGTCTCTATCTTTAGATATTTATATTTAGGGAGATATATAGATAAGATCTGTATCTATAGAGATACCTGTTCAGATATAGGTATGTATTATATACACAAAAATGTGTGTGTGTGTACCTATGCCTGTGCCTGTGCCTGTGCCTGTGCCTGTGCTTGTGCTTGTACCCATGCCTGTGTTTCTTATACAGCATGAATTCTCTGGAGAGGCACCTCAATTGGACTGACCCCAGGTTCTCTTCCTTAGTTGGATCCTTCTTAAAAGCACCTTCTTAAAGATGTGTGTATTATATATATATATATATATATATATATATATATATAAACACAATATAATATGTCCATATCATATATGTATATATTATATGTAAATTATATATAGTATATTTTCCCCCTAAAAAATAATTTGCTTCTAGGCATATTAATGAAAATGTTCCTATTGGTCTCTATTCACATTTTCAGCATTCTCTCCCCTCTTTTCCAAAATGCTTAATATTCCTCTCCAGTATTATTAACTGGGCTGATATAGGGAACAGTTTAGTGCATTCCCAAATTCTATCCACCATCCTAAGGTTTTGTTACCCTTCTTACTAAGCAAACTCTCAGCAATATGAATATCAACATTAACTTTTCTGACTACTCTTCTCAGACGGGTAAAACAAAACATCTTTGGGAAAAAAAATTAACCCCTCCCCCAATATTTTTTCAATGTAAGAAGAAAAAATGAACTTGAATGGGGTCAGACCGCACAAAGCTAATATGTACACCCTGGTAGATAGTAAATAAAGAGCTATAAATGATCTAAGCAAAGAGAGGGAGATAACTAACAGAGATGAGCTAGGAAAGGTATATTATTAAAATACATAGTGACAAATCTACTTCATAAACTGGCTGGGGAAGAAAGGAAGAACCTCTGGAAAATGAAGTCCACTCCTGTCAGTTATTTCAAAAGGCACCTTTGAGAAAGAGCCAACTAAGGATAGGAACCAGGGGACAAGCCAGTAGAGATGCCACTTCAGAGTACCCATGCTACCCAGCCCCTTGGGGCCAAAACGAATGCTCCTGATGATTTCTTGAAGGTAATTTCTAAGTTAGGGACACCGAATGAGAGAAATGGGCTTGGAATAAAGGGAAATTCTGTAGGGGCCGTGATTATTCAGCCATCAGCTTCGCTCTGTCTTTCTACACAGAGACGGAAAATGCAATTGTAAAATAGCCGAGGATGTTCAAATTCAACTTGAGTGTATTTGATTGGGGTATTACTCAGGGCAGTAGCTATTACACACCACAATATACATTCTGGTGTTTAAATTGTGCCAACACATTATTGAGGGTACCCAGTAGATGTTGGAATAAATAGATGGGATTTTTTTTTTTTTAATGAATCAATATAACCTAAAAGAACAGGCAGCGGATCAGTGCTAACGTGTGAGTTTCTAAAGGACAAGTTTGCTGTCTCTAATCCATACTGTCCAACTCCATTACCTTTTATCATACCTAATTACTCTACCTTAGTAGAAAGATATGCCTGCTAATTAGGAAGGATGTTAACCACTATGTTTAAAATATTCTGAAGCAAATGAAATATTACTAGGAGCAAAAGGGTGATTTATTGCCCTGAATTGTGCTTTTAAATTAGTGTGAAGGAAGCTTAAAGGCATTGCTTTAATTATACCTGGAAGGATTTTCTTTTTCCTTGCAAACTGCTTTCATTCCATCCATTTTCAGCAAATTTAGCACCATTGTTTACTATATACTCCCAAAATAATGTTTTAAAAACATATTCACTATCAGCTCTTTGCATTTCTTCCCCTCATTTGAGTGCTTAAATTACTGTATTTGTTTTTCCAAAGGCCAATATAACTTTTTTTTAAAAAAGAGAGAGGGAAAAAGGTTTATATTTTGAAGTATATATATATATATATATATATATATCTGATCATTGCACAAATGTTTTCAGGAGAAATCACTATATTTCTCCAAGATGGGTATAGGTTTTGTCATAGATCAAAGTGAGAGGGAGGAAAAAAAAGATAAATCATCAGAGATCCAAAAATACTTTTCATTTGGAGAAGATATCAGGCCATTTCGATGGTACTGATAGAATTTCAGCTCTATCTCCATTACCCACTGCAGGCAGCCACAGTCAGGAGCCAACTACCCTAGATTATATTCCCTATAAGATGGTCACCGATATATATATATATATATGATCTTCAACCTCTATTGATTGACCAATTTCACAAGCAAAGACTGGTGAAATGAAGCTGAAATGAACATCATGCTTTAACTCATTGAACCTATCAGGCCTGAGTTAATCTCACTGTCCACTGTCTCTGATAGAATTCAATTGATCAATCATGTTTCGGTGATAGTACCATTTCACTGGCTTATTGCTTCTTCATTTCAGAGCTTGACCTGTTAGATATACTTGGACCAGTTCTGCTCCTCTTGGATACACAGAGATCTGCGTCTGTCTACCAAAGTGTATTGTCACACATCCAAGTTCAAAACTTGGAGAATTTTTTTTGCTAAACACACCTATGTTTGTACTGGCTTTTTAATAGTGTATTAAAAAAAAACAATTTTAAGTTTAAAAATTCTTGATACTATGTAATAATTATAATCATATTTTACGTAACAGTTGATTTTTCCGTTTAAATCTTGTAACATATATATGTATATAAATCTTGTAACATATATGTATACATAATTATGTATATGTACTTACATGCAATTTATATACATAAGCATGATTTCAATGTTATGTATGCACACATGAAAAAGTGTTTATAATTGTATATGTAATTTACATTTTAAGTAGAATTTCAATATTATATAGTTACATACAAAAATATAATTGTATATATATGTACATATACAATTTATATATGTGTACATAGAATTCCAATATTATATATATATATATACATACAAACAAATGCATCTATAAATATATGTACTTTTTGCATCTAAATACATGCATGTGTATAATGCCTTTTTAATTTTGCATATTTATAAGATAGTCAGACAATATAGACTGATGATCTATATAGACAAAACAACTGCATTTAGGAATTTCTGTGCACCCTAGACAACCCAGTTTTTGATGTGTTAAGAGTGTGTGTGTGTGTGTGTGTGTAGACCCACAATTTTATAGATATGAGGAATTCCCATTGTGGAAATGCCTTCCACTGTTGTAAATCAGCAAATTATCTTTTGCTTTGTTTTTGAAATCTACCTAAGGAACTAAAAGATTAGATGATATATGCATGTATTAAAGACAGAATTTGAACCCAGATGTTACTGACTCTAAGGCAAATTTTCTATGCCATTCTCCATGAGGCAATGCAAAGATTCTGGATTTGGAGTCAGAGGACATGGATTCAAATCTCATTTCTGCAATTTACTCCTTCTGTAACCTGAGCAAGTTTTTGGTTTTGGGTTTGTTTTTTTGTTTTTGTTTTTTTTTTTTTTGCATTTTTGCTGAGGCAATTGGGGTTAAGTGACTTGCCCAGGGTCACACAGCTAGTGAATGTTAAGTGTGTGAGACCAGATTTGAACTCATGTCTTCCTGACTTCAGGGCTGGTACTCTATCCACTGTGCCACCTAGCTGTCCCCTGAACAAGTTTTTTAAGCTCTTTAGGTTCCAGTTACCTCACCTATAAAATGAAGGAGCTGGATTAGATGGTCCTAGATCATTGGTTCTTCTCAGAAGCAGTGGCATAATGAACAGAAAATCAGTCTTGGAGTCAGAAAAAAATTGGGTGAAAAATCCTCCTTTTAACACACACTAGATGAATGACCCTATATGAGTCACTTAACTTCTTGATGTCCCAGTGACATCTAGAAGTTGTTAAAAAAAAAAAAAAACAACCACCAATTTGCATTGAAAGAAGTAATTTTTCACCAGGATTTCCCGCTGCCAATTCAATCATAAGTCCAAAAAAGAGGAGGGGAAATAATTACTGTTCTGTGACCCTATGTCTCAATGATTATTTATAAATGAGATAGCAGCAATTTGCCCACGTTATAATAAGAATGATATGAGAATGAATAAGACAATTTCATTTAGATCATGCCCACAGTGGTTAATAAATTATAAAAATGCAGAAAGTTTTATTTAAGTGGATGTATATACTTATGTTTCACTAACAAACACAAGATGTTCTCATCTTATTTTGAAATAACAATGACAATAGCAATGACAGTCTTTGGACATCGTATAAGAGGGTAGAATAGATAGACCCCAAGGCCACCAAAGTTGCTTTTATCTGAACAAAGCACATTTGAAATTTACAAGGTCTCTGGAGAATGTAGTTTTACAAATAAACCACCATGTCTGTGTCAAAAACATTGTCCTAAGGAGAGTATTTGCAAATGCAATAATGCATTTGAGTTTACCATTATACAGTAAAGACTATTTCCTTCAAGGATTTATTCAGAAGCAATAAATACTACCAGGAATACTTTATAATCAACCAACTGACAAAACTAAAAGACAGGACAACTTGCAAAGGGAAATCAGTTATCATAGGCAGCTTAGAGATATAAGCAGAAGTGTGTTAGAGCAAGTTCATACCAGTTCCTGGATAGTTAAATTTTTGGATTGAGCATTTACACCTGGGAAATCAACAAATACTACAAATCACTTGATTTATTGTATTCTTGATTGTCTAGAATTTAAAAAGTGATGGGGAAATGTTAATAATGCATATTAAATGAAAAAAAGGTCACGTTTTTAGAGAGCCAGTTATTAAACATTTACTACCATACCACTGATTGTAAGAAAACTTTTAAATTGTCTGCCTTAGCTCTAAATTATAAATCATATCTAAAATATTCCCAGCTATCCCTAGCTTCTGCTTGAAAACTCTAGCTATAGGACTTAATAAAGCAGTTCTTTTTTTTAAAAAAGCTCTAATTTTCCTTTAAATTTTTTTTACAATATATTCAATATCACTTCACTTCCTAATATCGTCCTTCCTCTTCTAGCACCCAGAAAGCCAATCCAAAAAGCCCTCATTTTTTAAATAAAGAGATAAGTAGAACAGAAATCATTTATTTTAAAATTAGAGTGAAATGGAAATAAAAAAAGAAAGGGAAGCTCAATAGCCCTAAATCTATACCCCATAATATATGTCAAATCCATCTTGATCTCATGAAAACTTTATAATAATTCACCTAAAAAGTGGGATCTCACATCTTTTCAGTGATGCCATTTAAATTCTGGAAATCTTCCATTATCATTAAATTCCTCTTTATGCTGACCAAAATTTGCTTCTTTATAACTCTCCACTCATTAATCTTATTTCTGTCTTCTTAGGCCAAACATATCTAGTCCCTTTTCCAAATAACAGCTATCAAATCTTTCCTAAATCTTCTTTTCTCCATAACAAGTATTCCTAGTTCCCTTGGCCACACTTGGAATGACAAATGCAAGGACTAGAATAAATAGCCAATTACAACCTAATAAATGCCATGATATCCAACTTTCTGGAGTGGCCCTAGAGTGCTGACTCTGGAGTTAGGAAACTCTTCTTCCTGAGTTTAAATCCAGTCTTAAACACTGGATGACCTTGGGTAAGTCACTTCACCTTGTAAAATGAGCTAGAGAAGGAAATGGCAAACCAGTGAAATATCTTTTCCAAGAAAATTCCAAATGGGATCACCAAGAGTCGGGCACAACTGGAAGGATGAACAACAAATCTAACTTTCTGGATACATTGTGCTATTGCTTTCTGAAGATCCTTCCCCTCCTCTTAAAAATACAGTATGGTACCCACACTCCACTAAAATCCTACTCTGCAGTGCTCTTGAGTTCTGAAAAGCTATACAAATAGAGCCCAAGTTCCAATATATTATGCTAACCTAAAAGGGAATCATATACCAGCCAGGAGTGGATTGTTCATCTATAATTCAAGGACCAGACTAGCTAAATTCAGAGGCTTACATCACACATTTGACTGGAAGGTCCTTACAATTTAATCATGGCAACAAAAGAAGATCATGGACATTTATTCAATGCTTACTATATACCAGGCACTGTGCTAAGACCTTTACAGTTATTATCTCATTTGATCCCCATGACAACATTATAAGTTGCATGTGATTATCATCCCCATTTTACAGATGAAGAAACTGAGGCAGACAGAGGTTAAGTAACTCACACAGTATCATACAGTTAATAAGATTTGAACTCAGGTCTTATAGTTGTCTATGCAATATGCCACCTACTTGCCCAGTATGCTGCATTTTGGGGTACTTTAAAAGTATCAGTTTATATATATATATATATATGTGTGTGTGTGTGTGTGTGTGTGTGTGTGTGTGTGTGTGTGTTTATGTATGTATGTATGTATTCAGGGGTGTGCTGGTAAAGATTTAACAATCAGATCTCAGCCAGGGGGAGGAGAGGACAGTATATACATGACACATTTTTTAAATTTAATCTGTGTTATTAACATTTTCTCCATCATTTTCTTCTTTCTCTCTCTCTCTCTTTTTTTTTTTTTTTTTTTTTTTGACGCCAGGGCCACTAGTAAGTGTTAAGTATCTGAGATTGAATTTGAATTCAGATCCTCCTGACTTCAGGGCCAGCACTCTATCCACTGTGCCAACTAGCTGCCCCTCCAACATTTTCTTAAGCATAGACAATAACTAAACAATATGCATGTATGTATAGTGTTTGCTGATTCCTGAAGTAGAAATGCTCACACTGAAAATTTAACCATCTTCTCTCTCAAGCTGGCTAGATCTGGCCCCAACAGACTTCTGCATGTTTTAATGCATTCTGCTTCTTTCATTATTACCACACCACTTATCCACACCTTCTCCTCTTGTGCAATTCTTCTCCATTCCTGCCAGAAGAGACCCTAGAGACAATCTAAAGCAATTTTACAGGGGAGGAAAGAAAAGTTAAGCAATTTGCCTTCATGCAGATACCACAGAGTCAGGATCTGAACTCAAGTCCTAGAACTCCAAGTTTAGTGTAACATAATGTCCTTCCATAAATCCATACTCGAAAATTACCACAATATTATAAATGGTCTTCTAATACCTCATTAGCTAGTGTAGTGCTCAGACTATCTATTGGTTAGCCAGTAGTTTTCACTTCCATTAAAAACTAACCCATCTAGGAGAGGTGGAGGGAATAAATGGGGGGGGGACAGAAATGAAGTAAAGAGTGGATAGCAGAGAACAAAGAAATAACTTACAAGGAAGCAGAGAAAAGATGAACAGTCATGAATATATAATTTCTTTTATTATTATATATGCTTTCTTGAAATGAAAATTTATGATTATATATTTTGAATTTTCCTTGATGTGCTGAGCAAATGACAATGTTTTGTTTTGTTTTTTAATTTCCTTTTTTCTCTTTTTTTCCTCTTATTTAAATTTTATATTTAGTTTTAAATAAATTTAAAAAAAAACATTCATCTCCCTTTTCAGTCACATATGACACTGATGGTGTGCTTTTATGCCACTTTTTGAATAATTAATGAAAAAGTAATGGTTATGCATCTACTATGTGCCAAGCATTGTACTAAACATTGGAGGTACATATATCAAAAAACAACAAACAAGAAAACTTCTGACTTCAAAGAAATTCCATATAAGCAAATCAATTATTGTACATAGTAGAAGGATCTATCAAAGCATTTAGCCATATTAAGAGGAGATAGAAAGCTCACAGAAGTTCCCAAAAAGGAGAGGGAAATCTTAGAGACTGGGTAAGTGTCATGACTCTAGAATTCTCCATTTCCTCTCTTATTGTCTTTGAGAATTACTTTCTTTTAATTATTTTGATGATAGGAGAAATAATAGGAGAAATAAAGTTTTGAGACTGAAGCTCCTCTGATTGGCATGCAAGTAGATAACAGCAGACTTTGGAGTTTGGACCACTGGGTCACACACACACCCCACCCTCCGCGGGGGCCCCGCCCCAGGATCCAACCTATTCTGAGCAAGACTAGTAGTGGGAGAACTGAGATCAGTCCAAGGTTGGAGTTGATATTAATTCTCAGAGACAAGATGGACCTCAGAGCAAGAGGCAAAGACAACTAGCCAGGGCAGGATGCATGTAGAAGAGACAATCATAGATTGTCTACATAGATAAGACTAAAGATAAGACTGTGCTACATAGATCAGACTAAAGCTTAGCTGACCTGGCAGCTAATAAGAATCATCTGATTGGTGAGACAAGGCTGGTCCTGACATCACGGTCTCCTTGATTTTACTGTCTCAAATACATATTCCCCCTTACTTTATGCTTTCCCATAAAAAACTGGGGGAGTTTAGAAGGAGAGTTGTTTTAAGACAGTTCCTCTAATATCTAGGAGAGAAAAGCTGACAGCAGGAGGAGGGGGCCATGAGGAAGCTGAGTGAGGTTCCCCATGGGTGAACCATAATTTTTCTTCCATTTTTCCTATATCTAATAAACCATGTGGCCACAATGAACTGACCGTCTATTATGAGTGTGTGGTGGTTGTTGACTGAAAAGGGAAATTTCAAGGCGGGGGTGGTGGCTAGGGCTCAATATTTTTGAATAATTCTGAACCACATTTCATTACTTTCTGGTCTTTATTTAGACTCTCTTTCACAGGAATTTTAGTTCCCATCCCAGTCTTACCACCCCCACTTCTACCCAGTGCCTAGGATTACTTGAGTTAGTAAGATAGGAACTTTATGCATGCATACCAGAGAGAAAGCCTGAGCTTGCACACCAGAGAAACACTGGTGAAACCATTTGACAGGCTACTGGAGTATAGCACCACCTGGTGAACAAATCAAATATTACACTCACTCTCTGAGTAGTTCATAAAACTACATTTTAGGTCCAGTAAACTTGAGGAAAGCTCACAAGTTAATGAGGGCTGCTACGCCTACTGCAGCATCCCCACTCCCATCTCGTATCATATGAATGTACCCATGAATGTACCATATGAATATAACTACATATGCATATGATTTTAATTAAATTAAACCCATTAGATTGTAAGTTCCTTGAGGGCAGGAAATCTCTTTTTCTTATTATATTTCCACTGCTTAGCATGGGAACTGGCATAAAATAGATAATAAATATTTCTTGAATTGAATTGAATTTTTGGAGGTTAGATCAAACCCCTTCAGATAAATGCATTTTGGAATGTGCTCAAAATCAGAACTGAGAATTATTAAAAACTAATGAGTATCATGGACCTAGAAAGAGTTAAATGCTATCCACAGTGTCCATTTTTACCCACAGCAAACTGTTGATAAAAATTATTCCAAGTTATTTTGAAACAGAGTATTGGTTGAGGAGGCATAAAAGGTAAAGGGTTTTTGTTTTGTTTTTTACTGTCTAAAACTAAGATAAATTGGTATGCTTCCATTTTGTGATGAATTCCTTCCCCAATCCCCCAAAGAGAACATTTTTAAATGTGATAAAATTAATTGCAGATATATCATGACCCTCAGCATGATTTCACGTATGAGATTCTAAGGAATGCTACAGAATTGCAAATGCTAAAATGGCAGTCCAGAGGCTTTAAGTATAGTTAGCCTTTTCCATATTTAAGGACAATGGGAGTTCTGTGCACACAAGAGTATTTTTTGATAGGTAAATATTTTTACAAAAATCTACCAGAGTTTGAAGAATATAGTCACAGCAATCCTTTGAAATAAAAGGGCATGCATCAATAAATTTTCTAATCAGTACTGAATGGTTAACAGAAATTACTCTTTCATAATGAGAGATAATGCTCTGTGACCTCCTAAGACTCTTCTCAAAGTATTGTATACCATCACCCTGCATATAAAATCATTTGGAAGAATTCAGCTCCTTCTACACTAATGTTTTTAAATGAAGTCCCAATTTTGGAAAACTCTCCTAGAAAGGAAACTATCCATTTCTCTACTTGGTCACATATAGAATTAGTCAAATGAAAAAAAAAAAAAAAAAAACTTTTCCCTACTAAAATGTAAGCAGCTTAAGGGCCATATCCAGGTTTTTAAGTATTGTATAAAAATAGTTTCTCAATCACAATAGTTGTTCAAAAACTATTTATTGAATTAATAAATGCTACTTAAGAATATATTTGTATAATTCTATGGAAAATATTATTTTTACACAAATTTATGAGGAGAAAGAAAACTTGAAGTTGAAAGGTGATTCACTTATTTAGAAAGGATGGAAACTTTTAATTAAGCTTTTGTAGATTTTGTTTGGTTTGTGCTAAGAGATTGGGGGCAGCTAAATGGCACTATGGATAGAATGTCTGGTTAAGTGAAAAAAACTTGTACTCCTGAGTTCAAATCTGACCTTAGACACTAACCAGCTGTGTGATCCTGGGCAAATCACTTCATCCTGTTTGCCTCAGTTTCTTCATATGTAAAATGAGCTGAAGAAGGAAATGACAAACCATTCTAGTGTCTTTGACAAAACCCAAAATGGGTCATGAAGAGTTAAACATGACTGAACAACAAGAGTGAGTTTGGCATTATAGAAAGACCACTGAATTTGGAGTTTTAAAAAAAAAACTAGTTTTGAACCTTTACTGCATAAACTGTGTCACTCTGGGAAAACCATTACCTACCTCCCCCTACTCATATCTCTGTGCCTCAGATCTGTAGTCAGGTTGTTGGACAAGATAACAGCAAAAATAATACACATTTCTAAAAATCATAGATTTGCAAAGCACTTTTCTTACAATTTATCAAGGAAGTCTCTAAGGTTCCTGGCTCTAGATTCTCAATCACAATACCTTATCTTTTTAATTATCAATCAGCAAGCATTTATTAAACATCTATTATATGCTCCTCACTGTGGATACAAAGACAAAATTCAAATAGTCCTTGTCTTCAAGGAGCAGTCCATTGTGGGAGACAGCTAGATATATAGGGATAGATGATATAGATAGAGATAGAGATATGGATGGTGATAGATATGCATGTAGTCTAGAGATAGATGATATACAGGATATACCAAAAGTCTTTAGTTTAATAGCTTAAAACTATATGAAGACTTTAAGTTTACTTTATATACGTTGCATGGATATGTATGTACACATATATGTCTGAGCACAAAGCTACATGTGTATGCATGCAGCATACAAAATCAAGAAAAAGATGGAGTCACTAATAGCTACTGGGAATCGGGGAAAATCTTCATGTAAAAAAGGTGACTCGAGTTTAATTTTGAAAGGAAGTAGGGATTCTCAAGAGGGAGTAAATTCATCAGGAAGAGATAGAAAAAGAGGGAATGTCTTATGTGAGGTACAAAAGAAGTATAGTTTGACTATATTGATAGAGAGCTTCCCAACCACATAATCACAAATCCTACAGCAGGTACTAAAACCAAACATTTTTTGACTAATTACATACATAAGGAACAACAGTCATCTATTTATTTTGTCTATCTATACACAGGTACATATCAGGTATAACAATTACCACCTCCTAGAGGAAGTATTTCCTTATCTTTTTAGGTATTGAAGTTTTTTTTTAACATAATGTTATACTTACATCTAATATATGATATTTATACACATTCATAATATTATATTTATAAGGGGATAGGAGAGAAAGTTGGGATGATCAAGAGATCTCTAAACAAAAAAGGCCCTTCAGTCAGCTTGATGAAATTACAGAACATAAGGCAAAAATAACAGACTTGATAAGATGTAAAGGTGATGATTCCCTTCCATTTTCACCTATTTAATGGCCACTTTGAGTAACCTCTTTGCAAATAATAAAGACTATGCCTCTGAAGTGCAAGGCATATTTGGACAGTCTCCTCCAGGTTCTCTAGAAGAGTCTCAGAATTCCCACTCAAGGCATTTACTAGTGCCACTGTCCAATAAACAATGGGATGGAGTAGAAAGATCCCTGAAGCAGCAGTCAAGAGATCCCAGTTTTAGCCTAGCTATTGCACTAACTACCACTGTGACAGTGGAGAAGTTATATCAATACTCAGGCCCCCAGTATTATCTTTAAAATGAGATTAGTGGAATCTCATTTTATGAGAAAACTCATAAGTTTTCTTCAGTTCTAAAATTCTGGCACTTTCATACAAGAGCAGGTTTTTTTTTTCTTTTTTGTTGGAGTTTTTATGCCAATGCTATTGTTTTTATTAATGAGTGAGTGTGTTTTCATATTATATGTACAACAGTTACTACATGCTGTGCATATATTTATGTACACATGAATATATAAGCAGTTATCTTCTATAATTTGACACAGTATATCTCTGAGGATACACATACTGTATGTGTGTGTGTCTAGACAAATCAGGTGGCCCACAGTAATTTATTGTTTTGTTTTGTTTGCTGAGTCCATTTTTAAATAGGCTACCTATCATAATAGGGAAGGGGAAATGTTGCATATGTATGTGGTCCCTCCCCTGCTTATTATAAGAAGCATTCATAGTCCCCACAGAATAAATTTGTGTTGAATTTCTTCATATCTGCCCACTTCACCAAGCCTTGGGCCTTATAGTAGTACATAGGTGCCCTCTAAACATTTTTTATGTTCTCTAACACACTCTTGGTGATCTTAGTAAGAGAATTCACACCAGGCTGTTCCCCTGAAATGAAGCCCATCTCATTAACCATGAGCATTAGAGTATCCAAGTTTTGTGATTTCTTTGCAAATGTTCTGGGCTTCCTGTGAATTCAGCATTCCCAGAGATGTCTTATGCTGGAGTGCAGAAATCTGTGAGACAAGCTAACCATTTATTTCTTCCTTTATTTCACAGACCCATTAGAAACAAACTCATCAGAAGGTGATACCTCATCAAACTCTCATTTCTGATTTTCTGTTTTGTTCATTTTCCTGTCAAACTTTACCTACACTTGGTTCCTTACTTTCCAGTTAATCCTGTGACATAGCCAAGAGAAAGAATAGAATTTTTGCTAACATTGATACAATAAGCAGCAATCTGCAAACAAGCAATGAAAAGCAGATTTCTGGAAGGGGCCATCACTGTCATGACATTGCTTGCTATAAGAGACACAGCTGAACCCCTGAGCTTCAAATTCATTCCTGGCTGACTCTGATACCCTTTTCTATCATGGGGCAGCGAAGGGAGAAGTGACACTCATTGACCCTCTTTGTACATTTCCACTTACTGGCTGACTCTCCCATACTAATGTCATTCAATCATACACACAGCAACACAAAGGAACCCAAAAGTTTTCCAAAACAACAGCAAGAGAGAAATCAACATTTTTCACATGTGCAATGACTCCCAAATTACCTCTTTCCTCAGACATGACAATTAAGTAAATTAAAACCTGTTTTTAAAAAAAATCAATATTCAAACCATTTCTTTTCTTTTTTTTCCCCTAAATTTCACTTATGGGATGATAAATCTAGTCTTTAAATCAAGTCCTGGTGAATTCCACTGGAAGCATGAAAGACCTCCTAAGAACTTTATCCCAAGGATTCCTAACCACTTTACAAATTACATTGAACTCCTCATCCCTAGAACGCAGCTATCTTTTATATACAAGCTATATATAGGATAAATAGTAGTCCTGAAAATATCCAACAAGAAAGACATGACAATAAATCTATGCTGTCTAACCAAGACCCACAACATTTGCCCATGGCAGAAAAGACAGAATATCTCATCTTTTAAAGTACTAATCAATAACAAGAATTTAGCACTCATTATATGATAATCATGGTATATATATATATATAGATTGTGTTGTTTTGGGTTTTTTTTTTTAAGATTTCTTCCCAAAAAGCTAGTGGCTCATAAAAGAGTGTATTTATCTCAGAAAAGTAATTGCTCTTTGAAGATAAACACTAATAAAGGGAAGGCAAAATAATAAATATCTGCAGACAACATGATTTACTTAGAAAACTCCAGTGAGTCAGCAAAGAAATTAATTAATACAAGTTAAAGAATATAAAATGAAAATACAAAAATTATCAGCATAATTACCAATAACAAGAACTGGAAGAAATAAAAGAAAGGGAAATTTTGTTCAGAATAACTACAAAATGCATAAAATAACTGGAAGCCAATCTACCATGGCCACTTGATACTTATGACAATAAAGTAAAACATTCTTTGGAGAAACAAAGAATGAATTGATTAATTATAGAGATACTCAATGCTCATGATCAGATCATACCAAAACAATAAAAGTATTGTAACATTCCAATCAAACTACCAAAAGATAACTTTATAGAACTAGATAAAATAATTACAAAATTCACTTGGAGGAACAAAATCTCTAATATCTTCAAGAAAATCACACACACACCAAAAAAGGAAGAATAAAAGGGAAATAACAGTTTTGAACCTTAAAATTTTTTAAAGCACCATTGTTCAAATTGAACAATTATAAACTATCAAGACTAATTGGTATTGACTTAAAAATCAAAATGTAGATCAAGGAACAGGCTATATAAGCACAAATCAGAAATAACTGAATACAATAACAAAATGTTTAATAACCTTGACCATTAAACTATATGGGAGAGACCTCAATTGACAAAAACTGCTTGAAAACTGGACAGCAGTTTAGCAGAAAAATACGTTTAGGCCAGCATCTTACACCATTGAGGTAATCTTAAATTCCAAATGGAAAGACTACCTTATTTAGATAGACTAAGAAGCTCAGTCACTCAATAAATATTTATTAAGTGGTTATTATGTGCCAGGCATTGTGCTAAGCACAATAAAAAGAAAGGAAAAGATGGCCCCTGTTTTTGAGGAACTCACAATCTAACAAGAGAAAAAATATACAAACAACCATATACAAACAACATATACAGATAAACTGGAAATAATCAACACCAGAAAGGTACTAGAATTAAGAAGCATTAGGAAAATCTTCCAGTAGATGTTGGGATATTAGTGGGGATTTGAAGGAAGCCAAAAGCTTGAAATTATGAGGGAGAGCCTTCCAGAAATGTTAGGAAGACAGCAAAAATACCTGGAATTGAGAGACAGAGTATCTTTTTTAAAGAAATAACAAGACAGCTGGTATCACTGGATCAAAGAGTTTGTGGATGGTAAAATAAGGTGCAAGAAGACTGGGAAAGTAGGAAAATGGGAGTGAGGGTGGGGGTGAGGTCATGAAGGGTTTTGAAAGCCAAACACGATATTATAATTGATTCTGGAGAAGATAAGGAGTCACTGGAGTTTATTGAATAGAAAAATGACATGTTGAATCTTCAATTATTTTGTCAGGTACTATGGTAGGAGAAGACTTGTGCCAGGTAAACCATCCAGCAGTAGTTTGCTGTAATTAAGGCATAAGGAAATAAGGGCCTGTACTAGAGTGGTTACAATATCAGAGAAGAAAAATTGTTCTCACATTAAAAAATGAAAGACACTATCTTTAACAACTTTGACAAAGGGAGAGAGGAGAAATTCCTAGCTAAACAAGTGATAGAAATCATAAAAGAAAAAACACATAATGTCAATTACACAAAATTGAAAAGTTTTTCCATAAACAACATCAATGAAGATAAGATAAAAAAAAGTAAACTATTGATTGGGAAAAATATTTTTTTATCAAATATCTCTCCTAAAGAATTGATAAGCAAGATTTATAGGAAGTTAATGGAAACCTATACAAACCCAGTCATTCTCAATAGATAAATGTTGAAAGAATATGAATAGTTCTAAAAAGAATTGTGAATTAACAATGTTGTGAAAGATTGTTCCAAATCACTAAGAATACAAACTGAAACAATTCTAAAGTTTTACCTCATATCCAGTAAATTGACAAAGATGACAAAAGATGAAAATGGTTAACATTGGATGGGCTATAGAAAGACACTAATAAACTATTGATGGCATTATGATTTGACCAAACTATTCAAGAAAGCAATTTGGAATTATGCTAAGAAGTGTCTAAAAGAGTCATACCTTTTGTCCCATAATAGTCATATACTCTAAAGAGGTCAAAGACAGAAAGGTCCATATATACAAAAATATTTATGCAGAACCTTTTACTGGAGCAAAGTTCTGAAAAAGACATAGATAACCATCATTTGAGGAATAACTAAACATGTACCACAGTACATGAACATTAAGAAACATTACTATGCCATGAAAAATTATGAATATGATAAATTCAGAGAAATGGAGGAAATATATATGAATTGATAGAGAATAAATTAAGCAAAATGAGAAAAACAGTGCATACAACTACAGCATATAAAAGGAAAGAATGTGATGAAACTGAACACTATATAACTATAATTATTAAGCTATATAATTATAAAGAACTTTTAGAGAAGTTTTTAAAATGCACCTTCTTTCCTTAATGGTAGAAATGAGTGACTATAGGTGTATAATATTGCATATAACTTTAGATATGAAGCAGCGAGATGGCACAGTGGATAGAATGCCAGACTTGGAGTCAGGAAACTGGAGTTCAGATATGGTCTCAGACACTTACTAGCTGTGTGACTCTAGATAAGTCACTTAACCTCTATCTCAGTTTCCTCATCTGTAAAATGAGGTTAATAATAACATCTACATCCTGGGTTATTGTGAAGATGAAGTGAAATAATTGTAAAGCATGTTACACAGTACCTAGTACATTGTTAAGTACTATATAAATGTTAGCTATTTATTTTTATTATATTGCCATTGCCCTAGTTGGTTTTGCTGAGCTGTATTACTTTTACTTTTTAATCTTTATTATGACAGAAGTCTCTCTGGATAGAGGAAGAGGGGAGAATATATCCAGAAATGAATGTGATATAAAAACAAAAGCCATCAATAAAAATAAATCAATTTTTAAAAAAAAGAATAAAAGCTCTCTCTAGAATTTAAGGCTATAAGTTACACGGGGAAAAATATCTGCCAAGCACTGATATCAGCATACACATAAGATGCTATTTTAAAAGAAGCACACATGCACAAAGAAACACCATCACTCTTTTTGATACTTTAAAAACATATATATGTGTGTGTGTGTGTGTGTGTGTATTATATATGTGCATAAATGTATTTATTTATAAATGTGGGAGAGAGAGAATAATTAAAATAAGACTTTAAAAGGCTTCAAGAATGCCCAGATCAATGACACTGTTCACTCTGGTAAAGGTTCCCTCAAAAATAAATCATTTCAAATCCTGACACTGGTGGAATTCCCAGCCTAAAACTCCAGCTTCAGGTCCAGGATGAATGGATGCTACACTGGTCATGTTCCTTCCCAAGGACAGGCAGCATTTGCTTGGTCTCCCTTAACATAGCCATAGATGAGAAGCCCAGGGCTCAAATGGTGCAGGGCACTTCATTTATAGCACTAGCCATCCTTTCCTTTTGATGGGAGTCTTTTTTCAGATGACAACAGAGAAGTGAAATCATTACCAAGATAGAAAGTCCTAGGGAAGACACCATCTTGGAAATAACTTTTCCTGCCATCCAACAAAAATATAATATGATTCACTGATTCTGGAAAACTGGGGGAGAGGGAAGAGTGAGAAAGTATCTTGAGGGAAGGGGAGAAAGGTCATACATCATCTTCTTCCCTCAAGCTTAGGGGAGATAGCATTTCTTCACTGGAGTCCCCAAATAAGAAAGGGAAGAAAAGGAGAAACCAATCCTAGAAACAGAGAAAAAGAAGTTGTCTATTTTATACCAAGGTGAAGAGAATGGGGGGGAGGGGGTTTCTCCTGAAAGCATTGCTGCTCCGATCTAACCTGGCCATCTCTCCCTCTTCAAAAAAAATAGTTTAATGAACAAGAGACTGCTCTCCTATGATGATTATATTCTACAATCCATTTGTGGGTTGAAATCATCATAATTAATCTTCAAAGCTAGGCTCTGAAAAGGCAGTGCTCCATCCCCAAGCCCTCATCCCTTCCTCCGGCCGGGCTCCATCACTGAAGGGCTGAATCACTCAGCTTTATTGACACTTCATCTGCCAGGCTCTCCCTCTGCCTGCGGATCATCTGGTCCACTGCCCGGCTTCTGGCTGCTGGACTCCAACACTAAAACACCTCCCCTGAGCCTCTAGGAAAGCTGGCATCAGTTGTTACCATAACAAACTCAATTGTTCTCAGCAGTCTTCCAGCAAATAAAGTCATTAATTATGGGCTCGCTCTGGCTGCCTTTGGCTGGGGCGGCAATCAATGTGAAACCGCTCATTGCCTTCTCTCAGGGAGTGGAGACAGATGCCATAAAAATAAACTGCCGCCTGAACAGAACCCTGCCAGTAAGGCAGCAGAGGGCTGGAGCGGGATGCGCCATCATGCTGCTTCCAAGTGCGCGCCTCCATTTATTTGGGCTGCCTCAGCCATGGGGGAAGGTATCCCATTAAGCGATTATTTTTATCTTATAACGTCAATTTACTTATACTGATTGGCTTCCTGCCGCCAAATATCAATTAAATTGCAAATGCCTTCCAGGCCAAAGGGTTGGGTGGTTTGCAGGGTGAGTTTTTTTTTTTT